>LTAE01011073.1:0-15812 GCA_001647135.1 Pontederia paniculata
CCTTAGTTCCCCTTCTGTGGTTCGAGTGAAGAATCCAACATAGAAGGGACCAAGAATTCTTGAGATTTGTAAGAGGTTATCTTCTTGTCCTCGTGCAAGAAAGAAGAAGTTGTAAGGGAGCCTTCACCCTTGAAGAAGGAAATAGTGATCTCCAGAGATCTCGGTGCGAGAAGACCGGAGCGGGGACGTAGGCTAAGAGTTCGGCCGAACCTCATCAACAAACCTTGCGTTTGTGTGCTTGTTTGTTTTCTCTCTACTCTCTTCTCTCTATTTGTTTATATTTGCATGTGCAAGCTTCCGCTATTATAACTCATCTAGATTAAGGTGAAAGAGAGTAAAATTTTGTATACACCAATTCACCCCCCTCTTGGTGCCATCCAGATCCTACATAATCTAGTTCTTAGAAGAACCCCCCCTCTGCCATAACGGTCGTGACACCATGGTCATGGCACGTGACATTACCTTCACGATCGTGATATCGAAGTTCACGGTCATGACACTATAGTCATGGCCCTAACGCTACGGTTATGATCGTGATGCCATGTTATGGTCCGTGACCGGTAGGCTTGTACCGTCGTAATGCGATATAAGGTGACGGGAGATAACCGACCGTGAGACTAGCGTCACTGTCGTGTTTGAGAGAGAACCGATCGTGAACCCTAGGTCACGGTTGTGCGCTAAGTCCTGTAGAATTACACACGACCGTGGCATCCATGTCATAGTCGTAATCACCAATGCGCGAGAAAATCACGTTCGGCCATGGTCGTGACATCCACGTCACAGACCATGATTGGCATAATTAAAGTTCCAGTCATGATCGTGACTCATGACTCACGTCCCTTTGACTTTGAAAAATTGAAGAGACCCTATAGGGTCACGGGGCGTGACGCCTATGTCACGGCCCGTGATACTTGATGTCACTACCATGAAACATAAGTCACGGGTCATGACTTACTAACATCGAGTCATTTTCCTTCCCATTTTATACCATTTATAATGTAGATAAGTTTGTAGATAATTCCTACTATAAACACTATTTAATTATATAATTTGATGCTACATTAAGAACATATATTAGATATCACGTAAGGATAACAAGACTAAAGATTATGGTTATCATGTATACCATTGGGAGCTACCGTTATTTACTGTTTCATATCATTAGGGGTCCGTGACCTAGCTGCAGCTTCCCCACTTTGCTCCTGTTACTTGAAAAACTTCTCTCCCTATAACAAAAAGGATACTCGAGCATCCTCCCCACATATTGGGCATATTCTTGTCACTGTTGATACCCTCGCTGACCCTATTATTTATTATCATGGCAACCTAAAATAAATATTGTATTTGGATCATAAGAGTTATATATCATTGGCTTCATTATGAGCTTTGTACCGAATGAACATAAAGACACCAGTAAAATCACTAATAGGACAAGTCTAACCTAAACATATATCTCACCTAAACTATTGTATTCTTGTGAAACTAGGAATTGATTGTAAAATGAGTCATCTACAGATTTGAAAAAAGATAATAGAGAGAGTGTATCAAATTAAGATTTGCATCTTTCATCTTCTATTGATTGTATCAGAATCCTTATCGAATTGAAAGTATTGTACTATGTTCTCATGATACACAAGAAGAAAAGTCTATTGTGGCCTTGGAGTATTTCTCCTTATTATTGATCTTATCGAATCAAATGTGAAAAGAGTTCATAAATGACATTGATAATTCAATTCCTTATATTTTGATCTCTTTACTCCAAGCTTGTTTTTGAAACTAATATATTTTTAATCTTATATTGTTACCAAGTGAATATTCTCATATCGCATTGCTCCAATTATTGTCATTTATTCTCATCTTTGGAAACTCTTCTATTGAAAATTATTATTGAAGTCATGATTCTTACCTTTATATTATATATTTTTTCATCAAATTTTTATCTACTTGTGTCTTACACATTTGACGTTGTACTTACTTATGAAATATTATTTTCCCTACATTGATTTTGCAAATACCTAGTTCCGCAGTGGATGTATTGTTGGTGACTACAGATTTACTTGTGATGATGTCATGGTTGCACATGTCGGTGTTTGAGTCTTGTCTTTTTCTTTCTTAAGTTGTAATAATCTCTGAAACTATGTCGGAGCATTTATATTATATTGGACTCATACATTGTTTAAATCTTTCGCACATTTGTTATATGGATATTTTCCTTTGATTTAGTAAAGTCTTTTGCAAATTATTTTTATCTTCGTTGACTAGTCAAAACTATTAGTCAATGATTATATCGATGTAGCATTTCCAAATCCATATTTTGCCACGTGGCAGAATGTGGATTTGAGGGTGTTACACGTATATTCAGTTCGCAACACATGCTTCACATTACTTTCAACTATATTGTGTTAAACTAATAACCCCTATTTCAACACTTAACTCTACCATTCTAACGTGTTAAAATTCTCAAGGTCTTCGGAGACCTATGTCGATCGAAATTTAGGGACTGAACAAAAGAAATATTTAGAGGAGGTCACATATATAGATAAGATTCAATTACATAATAAAAAAATAGTTATAATATAACTTTATTTAGTACTTTTTAGCTTGAGACCCTAGTTAACCTTGAAAATAAATATGTATCTTACAAGGTAAAATAAAAAAAAATGATAAAGATTATGTAATTGAATAGAGATTTACATTAATCGTGAAAAATAGTTAGTTGGAAGATTCGTATTAATTGTGAGTAAAATGAAATAAGATATTCCTGTTAATTGAATGAAAAAAAGGACAAGCACAAAAAAAATGATAAATTGAAAGAAGAAAGAATATTTATTTATTTTAAATTTACCAAGATTAAGATGCATTGAAAGAGATGAGAACAAAATTAATTTAAAAATAGTAGGCCCTCGAGTTCTTTTAGTGCTTGCTTGACCTTTGAGGTGGCACTCTATTTAAGATTCGCTCTAAATTTTAAAACAAATAAGTCTCAATTATTTAATTAAAAAACTGATTGCTTCCAAGATGCCGACTATATAAACTAACATATCAAATATATATGATAAATCCATATACTATTAAAATAAGATAAAGCCTTAGGATAAAATACACTAACATATATAGACTTGGGACAAAATAATCACATATGTCAACAATAAAAAAATACATCACTTTATTCTAACAATATAATTTTAATAATAAAACACAAAATATTTTATTTTATTATACAGGTATAGTTTGAACAATATTAAAATATACTGAATTAATTAAATATAGATCAAAGTTAATCCAGAGATACATGAAAGGAAAGAGAAGAATCACGCTAGTTTTTTTATTGATTTTAAACTAACTATATCATCATTTTAGATCTAAAATAAGCCACGTGTCAATAATAAAATAAAAATATTGTTATTTGAACAGTATATTTTCAACAATAAAATAAAAAACTTTTTTTGTAACAATATATTTTGAATAAAATTAAAATATATTAAGGTACTAAATATAGACATAAAATACTTCATATATACATAGGAGAAAGTGAATAATAACAATAAAGAATAAAGATATGATATGATTACATAGTTAAAATATTATGTTTACGATTGAAAATATATGATTCATCATAAAAATATTAAACTTAAATATGTTCAAGTAATGGATAATGATAATTAAGTAATTATAAATTAATAGGCCCCTCAAGTTTTTGCTTGGAAGGAAGATTCACTCTAAATTTTAGAATAAATTGAGTCTCAATTTTTTAATAAAAAACTGATTAATTATCGATTATATAAACTAACATATCGCATTGAATTATCTATATCAAACCACATAATGGTGATTTTTACCTTTCTTGAATAGTAACAATAATTGTCATTTCAGTGAAAATATTTTTTTAAGTAAACTTGAAAATCAAATATAGAACAGTTCATCTTAACATCAGCATAAACACAGAAAACATTTTTTTTTCTTGAAATGAATTTTTCGTGAAGCAAATACCTTGGAAAAATTGCATTTAGGAAAGAAAATGTACACTTTTATTTTTCATAATTTTATATCGTCTAGAAAGAGTAGTAATGGTGAACACAATAAAGCTGTACAATTGTTGTGGCAGCGAACTCTGGTCCATTGTCATTGGTCATGTCGCTATTTTCCACAACTCAGATCTTGAACATATCGAAGTCCAAGACAGCACCCAAATCATTTGACCTGTCGGCAGTCTTCGCACTTGAAATATAATTAGCACATGAGTTACTACCAATGTAAAATTCAAAAGAACCCCCTTAAAATAAGGAATACAACTTATTTTTCATATTTTGAGCACATAAATGATATGAAAAATATGAGAGCAAGGAAATTCTAGTGTACTGCACCTGAGGTGTAGAATTTAGTAGTTAGATCTTGTAAATATTTAAGAAAACACATGTGGAAATAATAAATGGATATGTAACATATTTTCTAAAAAAATAGGAGATCAAATGGTTTTAATTTAACAGTCCTTATCACATATGCAATTCATATTTTTCATTAAAAAATTTAACATAAATCATTTTCAGGGTAAAGAAAAAAACCTACAAACGGTCATAAATTTAACGTCGGTTTGAAAGTTTCTTGAAATATTTTTTTACATAATTATATTTTTAAATACATTATAACTATAAAAAATAGAAAAAAAAGAGAAATAAATTATTGAGTAGGAGTAATAATTATTTTAAAACATCTTTTACATAATATACTATATTTTTATTCGACAAAAATAAATATCAATTTTTTATTTATAAAACAATTTATTAATACAAATATTACGATATAATGACTAAACATTTCAAAATTAGTCTAAATACTTTGGATTTTCTTACCCAACTACAATGTAATTTGCTCTTAAATGACATTAGTTAGGAAAAATCACCTTTTAAATTGAATTAATTTCAATCAAATCTATTTATCGATATTATTTTCTTTTATGAAAAATAATAAGTAATAAGCATGTAGTACCTCCACCATTAATATGTTTTAAATATGATCCAACGCACAAAGTGTATGCATTGGTCCCTCTAATTATATTCTTCTTGTACGGTCCTCGTCTCGGACCGATTTGTAACATCAACCGAGAAAAACCCGGGGATTCAAAGCCGTATCGGCCGGGGTTATCTTTCACAAGGTTTAGTTAGAGCCGTCACATGCGCACTGAAATGACGAGATTACCTCTCGTTTACTGGCGGATCCATTCAGAGGTTGCTCAACTTTTTCCAAGGATGTTTTAGTCTTTTGCACGGTGAATTTTGGGAAGTTACCTTTTCTTACCCGGCGGTCAATCACGTCACCGTCATCCCAAAAACCGAAACAACGGGCGAAGTCTTCTTTTTATTCCCCAATTTCTTTTATTTTTACCACCAAAATTTATCCTGTGACCTTTATCCAAATCTCCTCCCGTGAACTCTATTCCACTGACTCCACTCTGCTTTGCCTTACACCCAAGCCAATAACTCCATAGGCTCTTTTTTTTTTTTATCAATTGTTGTGTTTTTTATATTTGTTTAATTTAAATTATTATTATTATTTTAACCATGACATCTACACAAATATAAAACTAAATTATGATACTTTTTTCAATTATTACTTTTAATATTAAGAGTGATTGAAGATAGGTTAAAATTGCAATGTTATATGGCTATTTTTTTTAAAAAAAAACATCAGATCAATATTAATGTTACTAAATTGATATGGTCGTAGTCTAACGAATGCACTCCTCTTTATGTAATTCTAATAAAAAATAAATTAGTTAGTAATATTTTTTATTCAACAATTATCAAGAAAAAAATAGTGAAAAAGAATGAGATAGAATGAAAGTGAAAGAGTTAAATCTTAAAAAAGTAAAAATTAATTCATAATTTTATTCAAACGAATATATTTTTATATATAAGCTTATATATTTTATTAGTAAGAGTAAAATAGGAAATATATTTAAAATATATTTATTTTCCTTTCTTTTCATCTATTTTAAGATTAAAAATAAATAATAAAAAAAAATAAAAATAAATAAAGAGTATATTAATCTTATTCTCTTACATTAAAAAATATAATAAAAGATGATTAAATATTTTTTCTTTCTTTGTTTTCTCCTATTTTCAACTCAACCAAACATATCCTAAAAATTTGCCTAAAATTTGCCTCTTTATATTAATACTTTTCACTTTTTTTATGGCATAAACTTGTGGTTGTAATATGCATATGGAAAGAGAGAAAGGAAACAAACATACCAAAACAAAGCACACGAGTCGGACGCCGTCGCCCTGTTCGTGCCATTTGTGAGTTGTGAGTTGTGACTCCATCCAAACGCTACTTAACCACTTGCTTTACTGGACAAAAGCGGTATAACTAATCCCAACTTTGTTTGTTCCTTATTCCGCTTTATTCCACTCTCCTGAAACCTGTCTGTATCGCTACCGGCACCACTGATGGCAATGGAAGAGGAGGAGACGGAGGCTGAAGTAGTCGGCGGATCGCCGGAGGAATGGCTGGCCAGAGCGCAGCACCTGCTTCCTGCGGCGCTCGCCAAAGCCGTGGCGTCCAGAGGCTTCGTCGGCCGCTGGAAGTCCATTGCCTCCAAGCTGGAGCGCCTCCCGCGGTGCCTCTCCGACCTCTCCTCCCACCCCTGCTTCGCCCGCCACGCTCTCTGCCGGGACCTCCTGTGCTCCGTGGCCGCCACTCTCTCCGAGGCCGTGTGCCTTGCCGACCGCTGCGGCGGCGGGTCCGGAGACGTCGGCAAGCTCCAAATGCAGAGCGATCTTGACGCGCTTTCCGGCAAGCTCGACCTTGTGCTCCGGGACTGTGCCCTCCTCGTCAAGACCGGCGTCCTAGGCGAGTCCGCCTCCGCGGCGACGACCGCGCCTGTCCCCGCCGGGGCGAGGGCGGACTCCGAGTCCGCTGACGGGACCCTTCGCGAGCTGTTCGCGCGGCTGCAGATCGGCCATGCGGAAGCGAAGCATCAGGCGCTGGACGGCCTGCTGGAGGCGATGAGGGAGGANGATTCGGCCGCTTGCTGAGGTCTGTCAGGACGGCGACTCAATTTGTCAGTTGGCTGCTGCCGGGGCGCTGAAGAACCTCTCTGCGGTTCCAGAACTGAGGCAGAATCTCGAGGATGAGGGTGCCGTGCGGGTCATGATTGGTTTGCTCGACTGCGGCACATCGCCCGAGTCGAAGGAGTACGCAGCCGAGTGCTTGCAGAACTTGACATCGAGCAATGACAGCCTGCGAAGGTCCGTCTTGTCTGAGGGAGGCATCCGGAGCCTCTTGGCATACTTGGAAGGGCCTTTGCCACAGGAGCCTGCGGTGGGCGCATTGAGTAACCTAGTTGCCGCAGCTTCCATGGAAAGTTTGATTACCCTTGGCCTTGTTCCAAGATTGGTTCTTGTATTAAAGGATGGTCCTCTTGGGGCACAGCAGGCGGCAGCTACTGCAGTATGCAGGATTTCAAATTCAGAGGAAATGAAGAAACTTGCTGGGGAATTCGGTTGCGTACCACCGCTTGTGAAGATGCTCGAAGCAAAGACTAATGCTGCACGGGAGGTCGCGGCGCAAGCTGTCGCATGCTTGATGAGCTGCCCCCGAATTGCTAGGGAGGTTAAGAAAGATGAGAAGAGCGTCCCCAATCTAGTTCAGTTGCTTGACCCCAATCCCCAGAACACTGCCAAGAAGTATGCAGTAGTGTGCCTTTTACGATTATCCTCAAGCAAAAATTCAAAGAGGATGATGATCTCATATGGGGCAATTGGGTATCTTAAGAAGCTTTCCGACATGGATGTCCCAGGAGCTAAGAAGCTGCTCAGAAGATTGGAACGAGGCGATTTGAGAAGTTTGTTCAGCAGGAAATAGACTGAAAACCTGTGAATTTGGTATAAAACTTTTGAGCATTATGTTTCAGTTTTGTTTGAAACATCATTAGTGAAAGATGACGATTCACTAAAATCTAACTTCATCTTAGAAGTCTGTAAATTGAAGAACAGACTTGGCGTTTCCGTGTAAATGTTGTAGAAGGTTATATTATTCTTCTTTCTGGTATCTTGTATGTTCTTAATTCTTTATTTCTTCTGCATTCTTCTGCTGTTTGAACAATATCTGATGCTTTAACTAATATTAGATTTGCACTTTGTTTATAGTATATATTCTGGTGAAGGATCCTTCCTGTTTCTTCTGACAACATTGTCTGATCATTTTATTTGACCCAAAATAATTCTGCCTAAATTTAAATCTGAACTTAGATGTAGATGAATTTTACTTTTTAACTCTATAAACATCAATAGCATTTAACGTAAAGAAAATTACTTTCTATCTTTAAGATGAAGTTTTTCATGAAACTAATGACGTGATCTAGTAACACAGTTGACTCAAATATCATTTCCAGTGTAGCAGCATTTGAAGTAGTTAACTCTAGTCTGGTTTCATAATTTCACTGATCCATCTGCTTGTGCTATCAACATAACAGTAAATCTTTCATAGGATTTGAATTGTTGACTGCCAAAACTGGCCACATCAGATGAGGTATATTTTGTCACCTGTTTCAATATTTAAGAATATTATAACCTGCAGATTTCCAACTACTGTTGTTCCTTTTTCTATGAGTTTGGTGTATGTGCTGCCACATTTTGTTCCTTACACATACATCTAGCTTGTTTATTTGGTGGCTCTTTTTTAGTAACTAACTAAAAAAAGAGGCCAAGTTTAATATCACTCTTCATTAGTTAGTCTCTATGTTTTAACTCTGATTCATTATTTTGCTTCATAGCTAAATCTTGCATATTTCCTGACCTTGTTTGATGTCTACTTGAGACAAATACTTATTAGTTTGTTCTTGGATCTATTATGCATGCAGTGCCATGCTAAATAGCATTTTAAAACATAAGATCGTAGTTCATTTGCCTATAAAGAACTGACCTTTATGCTGAGAGAAAAAATGCTTAATTAAGTGTGTCATGTTTTAAATTTTCTTTCTTTCTTTCTTAGCTCTAAATCAGGGGAATCTAAATGTTTGATAACATTATAATGCAGTATTCCTTTAAAACCATGTTTTGGTCCTCACATTTTGTTGCTTTTGTCATCCAAAAGTTTGTTCAAATCCTCTTAGGGTTATATCATTTGGTCTTTTCTGAAGCACCTGGGGTGGTCTGTTTTTTCTTTTCTGCATCATTTTTCATTTTCAAAAGTTTTACAGCTAGCTATGTTGTGCCTATTTGTGCTGTATGACTGCTTCTTTAATCTAATTTTCCTATGGGCCAAGATTTTCTCCATTTCTGTAAAAGACTGTTGCCTGTGCAGGTCATATATTGGCTTGAGAAGATAGTCCATAGGCCTATTCTGTTTCGTAGTTTAACATACTTAGTTACTTAATGTTTCATGCACAGCTTAATTATTTCTAGATGTTGAGAAATCTTCAGATTGACCGAACTGCCCACATTTCTTGTACATTACCTTTATGAGATATGATTATGTATAGATCATATAATTTGTCTATTTAATAATATGTGACTCTTAAGAGTTGCTCGCCGAGGCACATGATTTACTAATGGACCTGTTAATGTTCTAATGGATGTATAGCTTTTGACTTTTCAATGTCTAACTGTACTTACCTTCTTATGACAAAGTTTCAACCACTTCCCTGTTGTTGCACCACATGGTAGGTGCATCTGATGGACTTAAACAAGTTTCTTTACTAATGCTCTATTCATCTACCTTTCTTGACTTTTATCCTCACAAGCTATATATAATGCAAACACATGCCACAGTAGCTGTTTCGTTTTGCTTGCTTTGGAATGTGCAAAGTATGTATTTATATTAATAGCCATTTGTTGTTTTCTACCAAGTGTTTCACCTTATTAATTTTCTACTGCCTAGGCCTTAGTGAATCTTAGGCTTTCATCCATTTTTGCAACCTCAGTTCGGGATATAACTTCAATAATCTTTTACAGATCAAGTGATTCTTACTCAAGGTAAATATTCGTTTTATCTTCAAACTTATCTAAATCTGGTAGAACGCTGAGGTTGCTACCTGGGGAATCAAAACCTTTGGCTTCTTGCATTACTAAATATTGTCTCCACTTGCAGGTGTTCCAACTCTTTTATCATTGCCTGCATGCAGCTTAGCTGGTACTATTCTGCTCATTCACCTATATTCATAGTTTCCTAGAAATTTCGATTGCAAGTGGATTAAATAAATAATGAAGTAATCATAACATTCTTTTTCTTTGTGTTAATTCTAAGATCGGCTCTGGTCATAGAGTATAAACTCATTCTAGTTTATTGGCACTGATTAGTTTTCTTTAACACATTGTATCTGCTCTCTGATTTCCTCTAAAGCATGATGTTCCGACTTGATATAAATTTGTCACTGGATGGATGTTAAATCTGAACTAATAATTGCCTTGGAATGGTCCACTTCTAGAGCTTGTAATTAATGCTCTCTCCTATAGAACGTTCTGATGTTGAGCATAAAACAAGAGACTTGTAGCAGGCTGCCTGCATGTCCATGTTCATGTCCATCATTTATAGCACTTACAATGCTGACTTTGCCTAGTACAGTGGGTGGGGGCACATTGGCTTGTCATGTAGTAGCTTATAATATGACATATTGTTTTGATACCCGTATGTCCTTGGCATTTTGTCCCGAAGAATCTCAATTGTTTTAAGCTACTGATTCTCTTTCTCTCTCTCTCTCTCTCTCTCTCTCTCTCTCTCACACACACACACACACACACACACACTATATGTATCCAATCCCGTAATTTATTGTATGGCATTTCAAGGAATAAAATTAAATAGTTTTAGTTAGAGGACAATAAGGGAAAATAGTGATAACCAATCAATTATTTCCCGTGTCCAACAATTGCATGCAACCTCTCCATAAGTACATGTGAACATTTTCTATAAATAGCAATTGTGATAGCAAATATCCTGAATTTGTCATGCATCACTTTATTAGCATCGTTAGATATATGTTTAACCGTCTGATTTTGAATTTATGATTTAATATCAAAATTATCTATGCATATATACATATTAATAATGGGTCGATAGATATAAAATTTGATCATTAAAACTATATTTTATATGATATCAATAAAGTACTCATTAATCTTTTTTTTCTAGTTTTATATATTATTGGACACACTTTATTTTTGTATACATTTTTATTGGGCGAAAATAATATTGTGCATTAGACAAACTAAAGTTCTTTCTAGAACATTCAGAAATAATGCAGATGATGATGAGAGTACAAACTGTACTATACAATTGTTTGGATTTATTTATTCAGCTGCGAGACATTCTTAATATAAATTCTATTACTATTAAAATATAAAAGAAGAATTTCGACCCAGAAAGAAATAATAAAAGAATAATGATAACATTATTGAATTGCATATATAATAAGGGGAAGAGGGTGATGCCCATGAAGCAAAGCATGCTCCTGAAATACCTATTTTAATTAGTATTCATTGACACCCATGGCAATCTGATGATAAACATTATTCATTGTAATCTCATCCAAAGAGGGCTAATACCCACATCAAAGGAGAAACATAGGTGAATGAGTTGAACTCAAATACATCGTCCTTTATTTGTGCTAATACCCACATCCAAAGAGGGCTAATACCCACATCACAAGATGTACTCAAACTTTTGTTCATATTGAACCAGATGACAAGAAGCCTCAACATCATCAGGTGACGAGAGGCCAACTTTGACCGCTGCACTCTAAAAAAAGACGACGGAGAACCTTCCCCCTGGCGGAACGGAAAGGGAGTTACTGCAAAGGAACAAGAAGAGGCCAAAAGGCACACACCATGGAGAATCCGTGGTCATTAGCCAGCCTCAGTCAAGGAGTTATGCATATCTAGAGGACTTTCCCCCATTGGATGGAGAGGGAAGAAGAGGATCAGAGAGGTCCTACAAAGATACTGTCAAGGGTGGGGAGAGGCAAGGCCAATCTCAGGTGGAGATACTCTCTTCCTGGTTCACAAAAGAGCAGTACAAGCAGTTTCGTGCACCATGGAGAAGTGCTCTTATTGTACAGATCCTTGGTCGCTCACTGGGCTACAAAAATCTCTGCAATAGACTCGAGGCCCTCTGGAAACCAAAAGGCACGATGAAGGTCCTAAGTCTCGGCAAGGATTTCTTTATGGTGAGATTCGACAGGATGGCGGATAGGGCGGAGGTTCTAAATGGAGGGCCATGGACTATACTCGGACATTGCCTCACAATTAGGAGATGGTCACCGGAGTTCGATCCGACATTCGCTCAGGTAGAGCGTGCAGCAGTTTGGGTTCACATTCCCGGCCTTCCGCTCGAATATTACAATGAAACAGTTCTATTCGACATTGCTAGAGGTGTTGGGAAGCCGATCCGGGTAGATGCGGATACAGCTGAACACGAGAAAGGGAATTTCGCGAGGCTTTGTGTAGAGGTCGACCTGACAAGGAAGCTCCGGTCGTGGGTTCGCATTCGACGTCATACTTTCAAACTAGAATATGAAGGCGTAGGGATGATGTGCTTCAAGTGCGGGAGATTTGGTCACCAGAGAGAAGCTTGCGGCATGGAGGAGGCAGGACCAACAAATGTAGTTGGAGTCCAGGATGGGAGAGATGCTTCGACCTCCGGAGGAATCTCTCCGGTGAAGGAAGCACGAACAACGTTAGATCCGGTACTCCAACCGTACGAGACATGGAACCTGGTACAACGTCCAGCGCGTAACTCGAGACTGAGACAAGGGATGCCAGGCAGTGTGCACAGCTCGAGGATACAGGTGGCGAGCAATATGGGTACGAGGTACCGAGTGTTACAGGACTCTGAACAGTCATCTTTTGACAAGGCTGAGGGGGCAGGGGAGGAAGAAGTTGCGGGAGAACAACAAAAATCAAGTAAACAGATCGTGTCTGCTCACTTATCTAGAATGGGCCGAGTAGGAGGAAATGGGCCACAATACCAAGACAAAGGACCACAAGGGCAGGAAAAAAAGAACTCGAACCAAGGGAAAGTAGGGGTTTCAAGAGGGGAACAAAGGACACATGAAACAGGGGGTGTCATTCTCACCAAGCGGATGGAAGAAGATGTACCAATTCAGGGAAGGATGCCATTCTGGAAACAAAGCACTAAAGGAGGCCTACTGATGGTCCATCAAAGGAAAAAATCAGAGAGCGAAACAGCCATGGAGGAAGAAGAACCAGCAGATACAATTGAGAGGGAGGATAAGGAGGCGTTCAACATTCCTAATGCAAAGGAAAGCCTCTGCAGAAGCGCTTTTATGGACCTCGGGGCAACTGACCTGGACCCGGGAGACAAGGGAGGGATTTTGGAGAATGCCATAGGGACTCGACAGGAGGATGCAGATCTACAGCAAGGAGAGAGGGCGATGGAGTATGAGGCGGAAACCTCAGCCATGGACGTTGGGGCCTAATGTCCCTAGGTACCTCACTTATCCTTGTAATTGTGTTATTAATGCGTGTCTTTAGTTGGAATTGTAGAGGGACAGGGAAAAAAGGTTTCTCAGAAGCCATTAAGGAATATCGGAGGAAGGAGAACCCGAATGTAATAATCATACTAGAGCCAAGGATAAGCGGGAAAGTAGCAGACAAAGTGTGCAAGCAGATCCATGTGTTTCAAGTTGAGAGGATTGAAGCTAGAGGTTTCTCGGGAGGCATTTGGATATGTTGGAATGATAGAACTATGGATCTATCAGTTGCAGCTCGGCACGAGCAAGCAATGCATTGTCGGGTCTCAGCAAGTTGTGGTAGCTATCTCCTCACGGCAGTATATGGTAGTCCTGAGAGGTATGCAAGGAGGAAATTATGGAGTTTCCTGGAGACAATCAACCCGGGAGACAGGATACCATGGGTCCTCGTGGGCGATTTTAATGCCATGCTCGATAGTGCAGAGAAGGAAGGAGGAGGGGCACCTAATACAAGAGCAATAAGAGAATTCCAGGAGGCTGTAGCAAGATGCGGATTAATGGACATCAGTGGTTCTGGACCGAGATTTACATGGTGCGGATCATTGTACAAAAAGCGAGAACGAACCATGGAAAGACTAGACAAGGCCATATGCAATGCAAGTTGGAGGACAATATTTGAGGAGGCATCAACACATGTCTTGGCACGCATTAACTCTGACCACCATCTGATCCTTCTAAACATGTACCCAAAGATGGATGACAAGAGGCACCGACCTTTTCGATTCCTGGCTGCCTGGCACACCCATAGGGAGTTTCCACACTTCCTTGAAGCTGAATGGAGCAGCACTGATTCACTTGCCAGAAATCTTGCTAATTTTCAAAACAAAATAACAAAATGGAACAAAGAGGTTTTTGGGAGAATAGAGTCTAGGAAGAACAGATTATATGCCCGATTAGGCGGAGTACAACGAGCGTCACATAGGAATAGAAACCCGCATCTCCAACAGCTTGCACTTGAACTTGCATCTGAATTGGAGGGGGTGCTAGCGCAAGAAGAGATGCTTTGGTTCCAAAAGTCAAAGTGCAACTGGATCAGATTTGGTGATAAGAACACAAAGTATTTCCACACCACTGCGGTTGCAAAACGCAAGCGCATCAAGATTGAAGCTCTCAAGATAGAAGAATATGATTGGTGCTTTGACCAGCAAATGTTAATGGGCCATGCAGTGGAATTCTTCAACAACTTGTACAAGGAGGAGAATTCGAATCAAGTGCAGTACACTAGTGCTAACTTTCCTAGGATTGCTGAACAACGCCTTAAGGAACTTGTGCGGCCAATTGAGGTGGAAGAAGTTAAGAAGGCCCTTTTTGACATGGGTCCTTATAAAGCTCCAAGACCAAATGGGTACCAAGCAGTATTTTTTTCAACATAATTGGGAAGTAATAAAGCCTTAAGTAATCAGCTTTGTCAAAGGGGTCTTTGAGCAGGGAGAATCAGTGAAGGAAATGAATGATACATTCATTGTCTTAATCCCGAAAGTGAATCAACCTGAAACACTAAAGGAATTTCGCCCAATTAGTCTTTGCAATGTCAATTATAAATTGGTCTCCAAAATGGTGGCCAACAGATTAAGAGGGATCATGGAGGATTTAGTTTCCCCGTTTCAATCTAGCTTTGTACCGGGAAGGAAAATCCAGGAAAACATTGTTGTTGCCCAGGAGCTCATACATACAATGGGTAGAATGAAGGGGAGGTGTGGATTCATGTCAATAAAGATTGACCTCGAAAAGGCATATGACCGATTGAAATGGGACTTTATTAGTGATACACTCATGGAGGTGGGTCTGTCGGATGCTATGAGAGCACTCATTATGGACTGCGTGTCAACAGCGAGGTTGAGAATACTTTGGAATGGGACTGCAACACATCATGTGGATATGAGACGAGGGATAAGACAAGGCTGCCCTCTTTCGCCATATATATTTGTCCTTTGTATGGAGAGGTTATCTCAACTAATCACTAAGAAGGTCAACGAGAAGCAATGGAAGCCAATCAAGGCGGGTAAGAAAGGACCTGCAATTTCACATTTACTGTTTGCGGATGATGTTGAATCTAGGATCCCAAGATTATTTTTAATGATCACAAATTTGTAAGTGAACTCAGTCTGTACTAATGAACTTGTTTGAGTTGATTTATGTAACAGGACATAGACAAGTTGAGTACAGCGGTCGACCTGAGCTGAAGGAATAGACGACCACTGCACATGTGATATATATCATGAAGAATCATATGTGTGCAGTGGGCGTCCTAAGGATATAAGCGGTCGACCAGTTAAAGGAGGAGGAGGTCATATAAACAGCAGTGTATATGGAGGAGGAG
>LTAE01011074.1:4013-15811 GCA_001647135.1 Pontederia paniculata
AGAGAGAGAGAGAGAGAGAGAGAGAGAGAGAGAGAGAGGTTGATCAATATACGTACGTTCCGTTCGAGGTGAGCAGGGGATTTGTGCTCGCCTGTGGAGAAGTCGATGGGCACCAGCTCGTAATCGACGCCGGCCTCCAAGAGGCTTATGGCGACGCGCGCCGTGGTGGAGGACGCGGATGCACCGTAAAGTTTGACACCCATCTCTCTCTGATCTCGTTCTCTCTTCTTCCCCTCTCCTGGTGATGCGTGCTTATTAGTGTAGTGGCGGCGGAGGAGTACTTATAGAAGGCGGAAGACGCCCAGTGCATGCATCGGAATCTTTTCCCCAGAAGTTTCGGGCCACGGTGACACCTATCCACGCTCACCTCCCGGTTTACGGATCCGGAGACCTGATGGAAAGATTGGTCGCCCGACGGGCTCCACCGTCTCTCACTCTGACACCATCACGTTTCGCAAGATATAGTGCCGGACAGCGGAGACATAATTAGTAATAAATATATAATTTTAAGAAGGACGTCCTACTTGTCACTTTCAAACAAAATCTTTTAGGGTAAAATATTTAGTTACATTGTAATCTTTTCTAAGTTTAAGAAAATATAAGAATGAATTAATATAACATAAAATATGGCATATTTTTTGCTCTTAAAATTTAAGATAAAATATATGTCAATTCTCTTCGGTCCTTATATTGCATATAAATATTTTAATATGAAACTCATATTAATAAGCATATAAAAGAACATGAGAAAGAGTGAGCTATTGTAATATAAAATATTACATACTCCTTGTCCTCAAAATTTTAGGATAAAATATTTGTGCATGCTTTATATTAGAGCGCAACTCACTTTTCCTCACATTATATATAAATATATTAGTATGAGCTTCTAATCATAGACTCACATTAATAAGCTTATAAGAATGTGAGAGGGAGTTACTCTAATATAAAATATTGCACACTCATTGACCTCAAATATTAAGGTAAAATATTTGTGCAACGCTTTATTTTACAGTACAATCACCTCATCCTTACATTACATATAAATATTTTTAGTGTGTGTCTCTGATCATAAGCTCGCACTAATAAACTTATAAGAGAATGTGAGAGAGAGTAAGTTGTTGTAATATAAAGCGCTGCACACTTCTTGCCCTCAAATCTTAAGGTAAAATATTTGTGCATCGCTTCATATTATAGCATAGTTCACTCCTCCTCAAATTGCATATAAATATTCTAGTGTGAGCCTCTGATCATAGACCCGCACTAATAAGCCTATAAGAGAATGTGAGAGTGAGTGAGCTACTGTAATATAAAGCGTTGCACTCTCCTTACCCCTCAAATCTTAAGGTAAAATGTTTGTGCATTGCTTTACATTATAGCGCAACTCATTCTTCCTCGCATTGCATATAAATATTATAGTGTGAGCCTCTAATCATAGACCCGCACTAATAAGCCTATAAGAGAATGTGAGAGTAAGTGAGCTGCTGTAATATAAAGCGTTGCACACTCCTTACTCTCAAATCTTAAGGTGAAATATTTGTGCATTGCTTTACATTATAGCGCAACTCACTCTTCCTCGCATTGCTTTACATCATAGGCTCACACTAATAAACTTATAAGAAAATATCAGAGGGAGTAAGCTGCTATAATATAAAGCGATGCACACTCATTGTCCTTAAATCTTATGGTAAAATATTGTGTAGCGCTTTATATTACATCGGATTCACTCCTCACATTGCATATAAATACTCTAATGTAGACCTCTTATCATAGACCCACACTAATAAGCCTATAAGAGAATGTGAAAGAGAGTGAGCTGCTATAATATAAAACGATGCACACTCCTTACCTTCAAATCTTATGGTAAAATATTTGTGCAACGCTTTATATTGCAGCGCAGTCCACTCCTCCTCATATTACTTATAAATATTCTAATTTAGGTATCTTATAGACTCACACTAATAAGCTTATAAGAGAATGTGAGAGGGAGTGGGTTGTTGTAATATAAAACGCTACACACTCCTTGCCCTCAAATCTTAGGGTAAAATATTTGTGCGACGCTTTATATTACAGCGCAGTCCACTCCTGCTCACATTGCATATAAATATTTTAGTATGAGCCTCTAATAATAGGCTCGTACAAATAAGCCTATAAGAGAATGTGAGAGGGAGTGAGTTGTTGTAATATAAAGTGTTGCACACTCTTTGCCCTCAAATCTTATGGTAAAATATTTGTGCAACACTTTATATTACAACTCATTCTATTCCTCCTCACATATCATATAAATATTTTAGTGTGGACTTCTATTTATAGGTCCGCACTAATAAGTCGAGAGAGAGTGGACTGTTGTAATATAAAGCGTTGCACACTCCTTGCCCTCAAATTTTATGGTAAAATATTTGTGAGCGCTTTATATTACAACGCAATCTACTCCTTCTCACATTGCATATAAATATTATAGTGTGGGCCTCTGATCATACACTTGCACTAATAAACCTATAAGAGAAGATCAGAGAAAGCGAGTTGTTGTACTATAAAGTACTGCACACTCCTTGTCCTCAAATTTTACTTTTATCTATTTTATCCTTCTAACTTTTTTTATTAACATTATATAATTATTTTATTATTCTTCAAAATTTGCAAAGTTTCAAAACAGTCAAAATTTTAATTTTCTTTTGTTAAGAAAAATAGGCGAAAAAGAGAAATCACACAAAGAAGACACACAAATTTATGAGATTCACCCTTAACTAGGCTACGTCCTCAGATGATTGCTAGAGTTATTTTTTTATGTGGTAAAATAATAGATGATACAAGATCCAAAATAAGCCAAATCCTAGAGAGTTTATATATGGAACCCGATACAAAATAGGAAACATAAGCGAGACCCTCGTATAGGACGGGTGACTTCGCACCCTAATTATTCGAGCGACTGTGATGCGTAGGGATCATATGAGTTTCCACTGTGTTAAGATTCACGACATTATCAAAATCTTTTTATTAAATAATAACTTTTAATTATTTATATTTTAATTAATTAAATTAATATATGTTTTATTTGAAATTTTATTTGTGTATAGAGTATGTTTTAGTATTCTTTTATCTTAACATATCTCAATAGAAAAAGGTATTTTCAATTTCTTTCATGTTTCTCCTCCACTCCTAATTTTCATAACACTAAAATCAAATTATTCCTGAAAAGCTGGAGGTAGACATAATTGTAAGAATCATTTTTTCTTCCATCATTTAATCTATTAATTTTATAAATTTTTATTTCAATCATCCTTTAATCTTCAAATTAATTATGACAGAAATTAATTAGTCAAATATTATTTAATACATGCATCCATTATCTTCACCTATGATGTGACTTTTTATCTCTCATATTAATTATCTTTTTTAAATAATCATCCTAATCATTATATTATTAATTTTTGCATCCAAATCATTATGCATGTATGATCATCACATATTATTTAATTCTAATATAATTTTTTACCTATCATATTAATCATCTAGTTTATTTAGTCATCCTAATTATTACATTATTATTTTTGCATCCAAGCCACTCTACATTTATCACCATACGATCTAATTCATTAAATAATATTTTTTATTTACTTCAGTTCTTTTCCTTTTTTCATGCACAACATTAATGGTCACTAAATAAAAAATAATTTACTCCATCAAATATCTTTCACTTAGGTGATGTAGTAGGCTAGTAGCCAAATGTAAAAAGGTATTTTCAAATTCTTTCCTTTTTTTTCACTAGTCCTAGTTCCCATAACACTAAAATCACATTAATCTTGAAAAAACGGAATCAATCACCTTCCACTATTCCATCTATAAATTTTGTAGCTTTTTAAAATTATATACTTCTTTCAAATTTCATTGAGTATGCTATTTAATATACTTTATCTAATTAAGTATTACATATATATTTTTAACAAAGACAAATTTTTAACTTAAGTTTTCTTGTAATTTTATATGTTTAATTATAAAATTAGACAAAAAATAGAAAAATTTAAATTAACAATATAAAACTATTTATATAAATAATGATGCTTAATTGTCATATCTAGTAAAAAAACAATTAAATGAGTAAAAAAATAAGATAAATGAACAATAAGGCCATGATATTTCAAAAGAAAGTCGAAAGTACATTAATGTCTTTTGTGGTAAATTATTTTAGTACTCTTCGAACATCATTTCTACTTCGTTATGACTCTGGTTCTTGTATTTTATTTATATCTTAATCCCTTAAGCTCATATTAGTTTCCTTCATAGTTCTTATAATGGACTATTTGTCACTTTTTCTTGATTGGCAATATCATCATCCCCTTGTTTGTTGGAGAGAGAGAGAGAGAGAGAGAGAGAGAGAGAGAGAGAGAGAGTCGGGTTCCGACGATGCGAATGAAGGCTCCTAGTAGATGTCCTATTTTATTTTTATAGACTGAATGCTCGTCATAGTCCGCCTCGCGTGTTTCGGCCTTCCACACGTTTAATTCTTTGCTATCAATGCTTGCTAACGTTGCAACCTGCCATTATCAATTCCATCACATTTTACTCGATACTGCAATGGTCATGCACGACTTGCGTGACTCAGACACAGTTGTCGATGCTCCAAGCTTGTGTAACTTTCCGTCAGTGCGCGATTATTGGGACACAATCTAGTGACTCATCAAGTGGTGAGGCGGTGCTTGCAGAGCTCACCACGACGATCATTATAACAATCTCCCACTTGACTGGCGAGTTCTTCATGTGCTAGCACTCCCACTACCCGTGCAGAGTCTAGTTGGAGATCTTATCATCAAGTTTCACTATTCGTGAATACTTCATATTGACTCAAATATTTCTGAGTCTCATCAAACTAGCATGCTTGATAAAAATTCTAGCTGCAATTGCCCTTTGTAAGAGAATTAATAGACATGTCACTCGTAGACGCATAAGTCATTGTTACTTTCTTCTTGTCCACTATATTATGAATATAGTGATACTTAATCTTAATATGTTTTTCTTTTGAACGGTTTGCTCCATTGTGTATCAAACTTATGGAGGCTTGATTATCACATTATATTGATGATTGTCCTCTGATCAAAAGAAGCTCTAGTTCCAAAAAAAATGTATGAGCCATACTCCATGGGTAGCTGTTGTGCTACAAGCTATATATTCAGCCTCTTGCGTGTGTCGAGCCGCACATCTGTATTTCTTGCTGCCCCAAGAAATGACTGCACCACTTAGAAAGAATAAGTGACATGATGTGAACTTTCGATCGTCTATATCACTATCGAAATCCACATTTGAATATCCTATTGTCTCAAGTATATCGGTCTATATGTCAATCTTAATTGTATTGATGCACTTCAGATATCAAAAAAATATTTTTAATGGCCTCCCAATAGGTTTCTGGAATTACTTTGAAATATGCTAATTAGGTCTATCGCGTAAGCCAAATCAAACATCATATATGGCATCACATATATCAAGCTCCCATTCGCTTCTACATAGAGCTCCCCTAAAGGTTCCTGTTGCGATATCCATGATCTAATTCGTATGAGATTATAATATTATTGTGTATTATATGATTAATATCTACTATCATATATGTGTTAAATTGTGTGTTCTAATTCTAATGTTCATATGTTGAAAATTAAGAAAATCTAACTAAGGACATTAAAATATAATTTTTAAAAAGTTTAAAATTTGAAAAAAATAAGGACCTAGTAATTATTCATATATGTTAAAGTATAATAAATATTATTTTTATTAAATTTTAAGAGGTTAGTTAGGTTTAATAAAGGTGAAAAAAATAAAAATCTACAAAGCTATCGATTTTGTTCTTCGACCAAAAATTTGGATTTTTATTTTCTTGGAATTTATTTTTGTAAATATTTTATTGAATCCAAATGAAAGGTAGTTTTTTATTTATATGTAATGTCTTAAGTAAACTTAATGGCATTACATATAACAAACCTAATGCTCAATTTCACTCCAACTTTTAGCCGACCTTAAGTCGGTAACTTAGGTGGATAAATAGTATTTTTTTCTCTATTTACCACTTGATCACCTACCTAGTAACTCCCATATCCAAATCTTAGAGGAAGGGCAAGAACAATCATACTTTTGAGGCAATCATAAAACTAAGAAAACATTCTAAGGTTCAACATAAGGTAAGTATTTAACTAATTTTATATGGATTATCCTACAAATTTCAATTAAACAAGGGTTGTTCTAGTTATGAGTTACCCATATGTACCTATGTTAGAACACATTCTAGCTGTTAGAACACATTCTAGCTGACATAAAATATAAGGCCAAAGCTTCTAAAGATTAATTATTATTTTTACCTCCTTTAAAAGTTATAAAACTCAGTGTTATGTATCTCCTTTAGATATACTTTCCATAGGTTTTGAAATTGACTTAATCATAATTTTATATTAAAAGTTATGAGCAAATTATCAAGACTCGGTCTTGTTGTTTTATATAATAGTTTGTCTAAATTGTAAATTGTAGCATAAATATTATACTTAAAATGAATATAAAATATTTTTATGTCACAAACTATTGAAAATCTACATCTAGATCCCATTGGAATTACATTCATGGGCTATGTAAACGAGAAGCTATAAATTTTATATTGTACATCATATAGTCTATTAGGATTATGAGATGAAATAGAAAATAAAACAAATCTCTGAATTATCTGATATCTCCCTACAAGGTATAAAACTCTGATATTTATATAAGTTCAGCCCCTGAAAGTCTAGTTTCATTTAAAAATGGATTCATTTGATTTGCTTAAGCATTTCACGATTTATTAATTTTATAATCAACATCACTCAATCTGTTAGTGATGTAGGAGAAGTAACTCTGCAACACTTAGAAGATATGCCCAACAATTCTTCATCAGACTCAAGTACTGAAGGAAGTTGATATGATCAAGTCGGTTGACAACTTGTTGTTCAAGATTCTTTTCTGCTGGATTATTTAGTTTCATCTTATCTACTCTACTTATTAGTTGTTACCGTTTAGTTCTTGTTATCTGTTAGTTATGTTTAGTTGAACTTTCGTCAAGGTATATAATACCTTTCCGCTAGGAATGAGAACAACTTTTTTAATATTCAATTTAAGTAAACTTTGTTTACGGGTTACTATTTTGGTGCTTCGGATTACCGAAACTGGTGGGGCTACGGCCCATTGGCTATAAATTCCTCAATGGCGTTGTTTTCGATCCTGCTCGACATCATTTGGTATCAAAGCCAAGTGTCGTTGAGGAGATGGGAGACCACCCAACGCGAGACGAATTCAGCACCCTTCACAAGGATGTTGACGACATGAAGCAGACCCTTCGACAACTTACGATCGGTATGGCAAAGTTACTGAAGAATCCCAAATTGATGAGGTCTGACCCTTCTGGCGTAGAGAAGCGCCCACCACCCAACTCCGAATTCAGCGATACAGAAGATGAAGCAGTCACGCCGCCTCCACGTCTCCCGGACTCTACTGGCTTCAAAATGAAGATGGATCTTCATGTCTTCAATGGACAACTTCTGATTGAGGACTTCCTAGATTGGCTCGCGGAGGTAGAATAATTCTTTGAATACATGGAGATACCCGAGCAAAAGCAAGTAAAATTAGTAGCTTACAAGTTGAAGTCTGGCGCCTCAGCATGGTGGGAGCGTCTGCAGGCCAAACGGAAGCATCAAGGGTGGCAACCAATTCAAAGTTGGATACGAATGAAGCAACTGTTGTGAGAACGATTCCTGTCGCCTGACTATGAGCAGTTGTTATACCAACAATGGCAAGAATGTAGGCAAGGAAATCGAACTGTTCACACATACACGACTGAGTTCTATCGATTATCCTCGCGCATAGACCTCCCTGAGTCTGAAAATCAGCAAATTGCGAGATTCCTGTGGGGGTTACAGATTTCCATCCGCGATCGAGTCGAGATGCACTCCCCGCACACCTTATCAGATGCAGTTTCATTGTTCGAAAAGGCTGAACGACAATTAGAGCGAGCGACACATAACCCGTTCAGGACCAATGATGCAGTGAAGACTTTACCTGTGTGAAACCCACCAAATACTCCTATTCTTGAGAATGAACTTTTAACAACAGATATTGCAAAAGGAAAGGCATCCACAGTTCCTCCGACGTCGAGAGGTGCTAACCCATATGGGAAGCCTCCGCCTCTCATTTGTTATAGATGCCGTCAACCGGGACATCGATCAAATGAATTCCCCAACGTGGATTGATCAACATTGCCCAAGCTAAAGAAGACGAGGTTGATGAAGCTAAACCGGATCATGTGACAAAAGGGCAAGAAATAGGAGATTATGCTGATACTGAGGGCGAGCATGTGTCTTATGTTGTCTAGTGGGTCTTGTTGGCTCCTAAGAGTGAAGGACCCTCCCAACGACATAATATCTTTCGCACTCGAGGCACTGTCAATGGAAAGTTATGCGACATTATCATCGATAGTGGGAGTTCATAGAATATAGTTTCGCAAGTCCTGGTTGAGCGATTGGGACTTCCAGTTGAGAGGCATCCCACAACTTATCGTGTAGGATGGATAAAGAAGGGCACTGATATTCAAATCACTAAGTCTTGTCGAGTTCCATTCTCCATTGGAAAGAGACATAAGGATGCGGCAATTTGTGACGTCCTAGACATGGATGTGTGCCACATCATATTGGGGCGTCCTTAGAAGTATGACGTATAGGCTACACACCTGGGTCGTGGTAACATCTATACCTTCAAGCATATTAATATAGAACAAATTAGACTCATGCCTTTGGATTCTCATGAAACTACAAAGCCGCAAGGTCAGAATTCTTCTTTTCTCATTGTGCATCATAAAGAATTCTCTGCTGCCCTTAAAAGAAGTCACTATTGTTTTGTCCTGCCCAAAAGGAATGTACGTCCGTAGGGACTGTTAATGAGAATTTATAGGTGCAAAAACTGATGCGGGAGTTCGCAGATGTCGCCCCGGACGAGTTGCCCGCTGAACTACCCCCGGTAAGGAACATACAACACCGAATAGATCTTCTCCCTGGGTCCAGCTTACCCAACTTACCACATTATCGCATGAGCCCGAAAGAACATCAAATTCTCCAGCATCAAGTTGAAGATCTCCTCCACAAAGGCCTATTCGAGAGAGCTTAAGACCTTGTGTCATGCCCGCACTGCTCGTGCCAAAAAAATACGGAACATGGCGGATGTGTTGGACAGCCGCGCCATTAATCACATCACCATAAAGTACAAGTTTCCCATCCCATGGCTGGAAGACCTTCTCGATCAGTTGAGTGGGGAACAAGTGTTCACAAAGTTGGATATGCATAATGGATACCACCAAATCAGGATTGTCGCTGGTGATGAGTGAAAAACAACGTTTAAAACCAAGGAAGGCCTGTATGAGTAGCTTGTCATGCCGTTTGGACTTTCAAATGCACCAAGCATGTTCGTGAGGCTGATGACACATGTTATGAAATCTTTCTTAAGTCAGTGTGAAGTTGTCTACTTCGACGACATCCTCATCTACAGTGACACGGAAGAAAATCACCTAAAGCATCTGCGAGAAGTGTTGCAGGCCTTACGAGAGCATAAGTTGCATCTTAACCTTAAGAAGTGCATATTCATGACTAACAAATTACTATTCTTGGGTTATGTTATTAGCGCTGCATGAATCACCATTGATGAGGAGAAGGTTCAGGCCATTCAAACATGGCCTACTCCCACGACCATCAGCGAAGTGAGAAGCTTTCATGGGTTGGCCTCTTTCTACTAACGATTTATTCGTAACTTCAGTAGTATAATGGCGCCAATCACCGATTGCTTGAAGAAGGGTCGATTTAGTGGACTGCAGCAGCCGAAGAAAGCTTTGCAGAAATAAAATAGCGACTCACCACTGCTCCAGTCCTTTCCTTACCAGACTTCTCTAAAGTCTTCGAAGTTGCGAGTGATGCCTCTGCCATAGGAATAGGGGTTGTACTCACTCAAGAGGGACGACCAGTAGCATATCACAACGAGAAACTTAGCGATGCTCGCCAAAACTGGACCACTTATGAATTAGAATTCTATGCTGTTGTTCAAGCCCTTAAACACTGGGAACACTACTTGATTCAGAACGAATTTGTGGGCATACAGACCATGAAGCCCTCAAACACTTGCAAAATCAGAATCATGTCAATCAGATGCATGCCCGGTGGGTGCAGTTCCTGCAGAAGTTCACTTTTCTGATAAAACATCATTCAGGAGCGCAAAATCGAGTTGCTGATGCCCTTAGCCGACGGTTTACTCTCCTCACCCTACTTCAAAGTGAGATTATAGGATTTAATGACTTAAAGGATCTTCATGAGACCGACCCATATTTTAGCAACAAATGGGAAAGATGCCAGTTAAATCCATCAACTGATGGCTATCATATGCAGAATGGGTTTTTATTTTTCTATAACCAGCTTTGTATTCCTGAGTCGTCACTTCGAGAAAAGTTAATTTGCGACATCCATGGTGGTGGACAGAGTGGCCATTTCGGTCGAGACAAAATAATCACAGCTCTTGAGGA
This sequence comes from Pontederia paniculata, assembly GCA_001647135.1. Classification (NCBI taxonomy): domain Eukaryota; kingdom Viridiplantae; phylum Streptophyta; class Magnoliopsida; order Commelinales; family Pontederiaceae; genus Pontederia; species Pontederia paniculata. The sequence goes on from LTAE01011074.1 coordinate 14,575, forward strand.
ACGGTTCTACTGGCCTTAAATGCGTAGGAGGTTACCAGATTGGTCCAACGATGTCCTGTTTGCCAAGTTTCCAAAGGACACTCCCAACATTCAGGATTGTACTTACCATTACCAACGCCTAATGACCCATGGGAAGATCTCTCAATGGACTTCATCCTTGGGTTACCCCGGGCTCAAAAAGGTGCAGACTCTGTGTTCATCGTGGTTGATCGTTTTTTTTCGAAAATGTCTCATTTCTTGAAAAAAAACTACAAATGCGAGTCAAGTTGCCTCTTTGTTCTTCAAGGAGGTGGTGCGGTTGCATGGCATCCCTCTCTCCATAACCTTGGACCGTGACTCCAAATTTTTATCGCACTTCTGGCGAACTTTGTGGAAGCAATTGAGGACTAACTTAAACTTTAGCAGTACTTGTCACTCGCAGACAGAAGGTCAAACATAGGTAGTGAACAAGACCCTTGGCAACATTATCCGAGCTCTATCTAGTGACAAACCAAAACAATGGGACATTGTTTTGCTTGAGGCTGAGTTTGCTTATAATTGCATGGTTAATAGAACTATAGGCAGAGCTCCATTCATGGTAGTTTATGGTCGACTCCCACGGCAACTTGCTGATATTGCCCTGGCATCTTGCCCAAACTGGGGGCATTTCTGATGTGGACGAATTAATTACACATCTTCACCACATTCATTAGCTCACTCGGAACCAAATTGATATGTCCAACCAACTCTACAGAGAGATTGTAGATTGAAAGAGGCGTTCTCAAATTTTTGAGGAGGGTGATCTGGTTATGATCTATCTACGCCGGGAACGATTATTTTTGAGGAGGGTGATCTGGTTATGATCTATCTACGCCGGGAACGATTATTTTTTAGGAGGGTGATCTGGATATGATCTATCTACGTCGGAAATGATTTCCAGCTAGTTCATACAACAAGTTGAAGAATAAGAAATATGGCACGTGTGTTGAATCTAGGATCCCGAGAATGTTTTGAATGATCACAAATTTGTAAGTGAACTCAGCCTGTACTGATGAACTTGTTTGAGCTGATTTTTGTAACAGGATATATTCAAGTTCAGTACAGCGGTCGACCTGAGCTAAAGGAATGGACGACCACTGCACTCGTAATTTATATATGAAGAACCATATGTGTGCAGTGGGCGTCCTAAGTATATGAAGCGGTCGACCAGCGTCAGAGGGAGAGAGTATATGATGAGAAGCAGCAACAAAGCATAAAC
>LTAE01011075.1:0-10458 GCA_001647135.1 Pontederia paniculata
GTCCGCCCGCATAAGCAACCGCGAAACGTCCGCATAATGCGCCCCCGCCAAGGGCTTGACCGGTTCGGTCCTCGCCTCGGTCGGCTCCGGAGTCCTGTTCAGGTCCCGCTCCTTCCCGGCTTCGGCTCGACTCGGCGGTCCGACCGGTTTACCGAGGAGCGTACCCTTCGTGAGGAACTCGTGCGCCAAGTACCCCGCCAGGAGCCGGCCGCCGCTGGCCGGCTGAGCCGCTACGCTCTGGGCGGCTTGGACCGGAGGTCGTGAATCGACCGGGTCGAGTCGTTCCTTCCGCTTCCTAGACGCGCCAAGCGTCCACGCCGGACGCACGTGAGTCGACATCGGGCTCGCTCCAGTCTCTCGCCACGTCAGCCCGGTGGGGTGGGTTAAGTCGACCCAAAAGACGCCGCAAGTGGGAAAAGAATGAACCGGGAAAAAATAATAAAAAAATGAACCGAGGGATCAAATTGCGGAAAAAAAAAGGGAAGACGAGGGATTAAATTAAAAAAATGGTGAGAGTGGTAAAAAAAAAGGGAAACCGGAGGGTGGTAAAAACAGGGTGCCGCAGGTGAGCAAGATCCGGCGGATTTCCGCCGTGACGCCGGAGGGTTGGTCGGAGGCCGGCGACGGCGAACGAGAGGAGAAGCGATTGGAAGAGATGGAGAAAGAGGGGTGAAGAAATAAATGAGGGGAGAAGAGAAAGAAGAGGTGCAGAAGTGGCTTGGTGGAATAGAGAGGGGTATATATAGGAGAGGACCTCGCACGAACGCCCCTGTGCATCTAAAAATTATCGAGTCTGCCATTACTCTGTTGTTAAATGCCGAGACTACCCTTTACGGCCTCAGTTGAGAAATAATATTTTTTTATTAAACTAGCACTATTATTTTTAATTAATTCCTGTAATCAATATATTTTTTTATGTAGTATAAAAGAACTATGTTGAAAACACCAATTTAGCTTTTATGTTTCCGTAAAGAAAAAATAATATGAAGACCGAATTAAAAATTGTTAATATCAAGATTCTATTGTAGAACATTTTAAATAAAATGTATATTTAAAATATTACGAAGAAGCCAAGATGATGACGCAGGGGAGTTTTAAGTAAATGCGCTTGATACGATGGAGATGGGCTGCTTTCGCTTGCAGTGGGCCCCCGTTCACGCCAGACGAATTGAAACGGTTGGAAATGGCATTTTCGTGGTAAAGACAAAGAACGAGGGACAATTAAGTACTCCTAAAAATAATACTTTGGACAGCGACACAACGGTGACTTATGTAATTTAGAAAGATCTTTTCTTTTAATTAATTGGAGCAATAGAGGAGTTCAAGGGTACATCAGGAAAAAAAACTACCTGTTCAAGGGCACAAATGGTATTTGCCTTCGACAACGGGACGGATGGCTGCGTGTGTGGCGAGGAAGGGGGAAGCGAATCTAGTTAAGAGGGTGCAGGTGCAAAGTATCGCGAACATTGATCTTAAGGAGATCGGACGGTAAAAAAAGCGACGCGTGGCTTCAGATGGGTGTGATGAGTTGGTGTGGCGACCTCTCGCTGAAGACGTGAACTGGCGTTGGAACCGGATAAGGGACGGCATCCGATGAGTCGGCTTTGAGCTCAAATGACCGTTTCGTCCCGACCGAGGAGGAGATGGAACGTGTCCGCAGACCGCATGGTGGGGTCCGATGCGCTCGTCTTGGCCTTTGGACTGTTCTTATGTTGATAATTTATTACCAATGAATCAATTTCTACTTTTTTTAGTTTTTTGGGTGGTTGAATCAATTTCTTTTTGTTGCGTGGCCAACTACATTTCACAATTCACATTTATTGTTGCATTCTTGTGTTGTAGAACTTTTTTCCTTTTATTTCGTGATACAATTTTCCACGGGAAGGGCGAATTGTTCCGTATTTTTTTTATTTTTTTTTTCAATTACCTTTTCTTTTTAATTTTTTGATAAATTAAAAGAAATTCAAAATATAACATGAGGCTAAATGAATATGCTAATGTGATACGTGATTACACACGATATAGATATTAGGTCCGACGTAAATTTTAAATTTTATTTTAATCAAAATTTTTTAATTGGTTTTTTTTTAAATCACTCGAGGAGCTGAAGACCTGCACGATTAAAATTATTATTACTATTTAATATTTTTTTGTGAGTAAATATTAATTAAATTATATAAGGTCATAAATAATGATAGTAAAATACATAATACGTGGTTAATATTAATTTATATGATAAATTATTCTTATATGATTATCGTAAATATAAAATTATAAAAATATAAAAGTCCAACAAATTTCTTCAGAAAATTAATAATAAGTTTTAATTAAAAAATATCAGAAGAGTAAAAAAAAGGTTAAGAGCAAGACATCAATAATGATACTCGTGAAACCTCTTTTTTATTTATAGAATTTCTTTTCTATGTTAGTACTTTTAACTATTTTTTATCTTTTTTAATATGGTTCTATTAAAGCAGTTTCTAAACTCCTATTATCATCTCAATAAAATAGCTCAGATATGAACAATTTAGAATTCGTACTTCAAATAAAAGGTACATACTATTCTGAACCCAAATTCTATCCAAATGACAGAAGAGTTTTTATATTTCTAATAATTCTTTTATTTTAGAAATTAATTTGATTCGAATTACTTTCACCGAATAATAATTAAAAAAATTGAATTATTTTTTACGGATGTTGTATTCACATACTTAATGGGCTGCACTTATAATACTGTATACTCCATAGGACTCCTCGAATGGTTTTTCAAACTAAAAAAAGATTATTGTGATTTATTTACTTAAAAATATGTCTGATATATCGATTTCTTTATTGTTTTACTTATATTGCACTTAGAAGTTTTATTCGTTCTTTCTTCACCAAGAAATGTAACACTAATCGACTTCGATGTAAAAATATAGATTCTTAAATTGGATAAGAACCATATTTTTGTGCTTATTCTTATGTGTGCTCTGGAATAAAATTAGGCAGCTCTTGCCATGGCTTTTCTATAAGAATTTCTTAGAATAAAGAATTTTCCACTACTAGAACAGCAATTAGGTGGTTGGCCCACGACAACACACATGTATTAATCGCGTAACGTAAGTTGTGACATCTAATACTCGCCTCTAACATTTGACCGGGAAAAAAAACTAAAGAAAATACCATTTGGGAAAGAGTTGTACGTAAACTACTAACATTTGGGAAATCATAAACATGAGCATTTGATGCCATCCAATTGTGGATGTTTTATGAAAAGAAAAAAAATTCTTTGTCTGCCATTCAGAAAAGTTTTTTTATCAACTTTTTTTAATTAACTGAAAAAGGCAAACAAAAAATAAATTCTTAGATCATATATGATATTTTTTTAGGTACTCGCTCGGAGCCCTCGGTATACAGGGCTATTAGTATATGATTAATACGGAGTCGAGGTAAAAAGCAAAAATAATATTCTTCTAGTTAAATTGACGAAAGCTCGAACTCGGAACTATTAGCTCCCGGTCTCTCAATCCGGGACCAAACCTGCTATCCATGTATGCCAACCGAACTTAGTTAGATCATATATGATATTTAATTTATGTATTTCATATTTTTTTGTTAGTTTCGATAAAAAAATATGAGTGGTTTTTGTATGTTTTGTACGAGTACATTAAACTATTCAGTTTTTATATTATTTATGAAAATGCATATTAAAAAATATATAGTATAAATGATGCAATAAAAAATATATAATATAAGAATAAATGGGTGTGTAAATCCATCAGTTTTGAAAAAAATAAAATAAAATTTTCACTCAAAATCTTTTTTTTTTCTCAAAATTGATGAGTTTACACACCCATTTTTCTTTATAATATATATGTGTTGTGAGCTTATGAAATAAAATATTACTCAAGCTTGTCATGAAATAATGTTATTGAGTTGAAGAGGGTTGATAAATATTGTCATGTGAGTAATTTAATCTAAAAACAATGTTAACCGCATGTAAACTTTTGAAAGATGAAGGGTGTTCCACTACCAAATTTGGACGATGATTCATGTAATTTATCCATCACATATATCAATCCAAGGCTTATGACAATGATACAATCCCACTTTAGGACATTAGGTTCTGTACAAGGGTAACAATGTAACATGCACTGTCTTACATTTGGGAGAGAGAAGATTAATAACATTAAAAAGTGAGCAAATCAATTGGGGACTTTGTTTGACCAATTAATTTCAGATTAAAAAATAATACAGTATATGCAATTATGTCTACTTTCAATATTTGTATAATATAATAAGGATTTTTTTCGCTTACCCTCCCCCGTAAGTAAATTATCATTTTTTTTCGAAATAACTTTTAAACTTTAATATTAACAATATATCTCTCTTAAAGTTTTCAAAGGTTTCCGTTTCACCCATTATACTAATAATATTAACTTTCCATAATCTTATATTTGTAATACTTTATTAAATTACCTTTTATGCTTAAATAAAAATATAAACTAATAAAATAAGGTCAAGTTTAAACAAAAGTCTCATTTGTTGAACGGGGATGCTCGAGATTGCCCCTATTTTTTTTCATCTCACCTCATTTGAACTATTACTTGCTCGTCTCCATATACTTTTTAAATATTTCCGCTTCATAGCACACTAACAATATAAACTTTTCTGTTATGTTTTATTTTCTACATTAATTAAATTATTTTTTTATCCTAAAAAAATATGGAAAAATAGAAAATTTTAGAAATAGGGCAGTCCTGAGCACTCGTGTCAAAATACGTGTGGTTTCCATTGAAATTGAACCTTATTATTATTCCCTATTTTTTTCTATATTTTTATGCAAGGATAAATAGACAATTTAATAAATATTATAAATAATATCTTATTGGGTTGAAGTGAAAATATTTAAAAATTCTAGGAGAGATAAATATTAAAATTTAAGGATTACTTAGCAAAAGAGTATGTCTTGAGCTACTACGGAAATAATAACACCTAATAGATAGTCAACATCAATGAAACTAGAATTAAAGAAGATAGCTTTAAGGAAGTTAAGCGGAACTTTTTTTTTCCAAATTTGTGTTTTATTATGATATATTTTTTAGGATAAAAGGATAATTTGATAAATATATAAAAGAAAAGAAAAGTTGAAATCCTTAGCAGTTTGGGATGAGGTTAAAAACATTTAAAAAATACAGGAGAGGTATGAGAGGTAAATGATTAATATTGAAATTTTAAGTGCTATTTTAAAAAAATCTATAATTTATAGGAAGTAAAGAAAAGAACGAAAAAAACACTTCTTGCATTATCACAAGATATTGATACGATAGTGTCCAAATTGAACTTTGCATTTGAATGTCAAGTTGAAGTGTTCGATTGGTATTTTACCTGTGCACACGAGGGATAAATACGGAATACTTTTTCCTGCATTCACCATTTTAAATGAATGCTGCTATCACAAGTTCGTTTTAGTTATCAAGGACTAGGGATGGAGGACAGGCCGGATCAATTGATCCAGCACAAACTTGGGCTGGGTCCAACACGACTGATAGGGCCATAGGAGCGTGCCTGAGCCAGGCCGCACCTTTGAGCATTTCGACTCAATATAGCACATGCCTGATGAGCAGAGCCCATCTGGGCTCGATAAAAAGAAGCATGAATAATTATTTAACTATTTATGAAATTTTTGATAGTAAAGTTGCTCGTATATTTTCTTAACTCGAGTACAAATCTCTTCTTCAACATAAATTTTAAATTTAATTTGTATAATAAATAAATTTTAATAAATCTTCTTATATAATATTTATATATATTAAAATAATAATATTATATACTATTATTTAATTACTAATTTACCAATTTATAACGTAATTATATTAAATACTAAATTATATGATATAAAGTAAAGAATGATTATATAAATAAATAGGATTTAATAATAATAATAATAATAATAATAATAATAATAATAATAATAATAATAATAATAATAATAATAATAATAGTGGACTATATGACCCAACACAACTAAATTCGAGCTGAGCCATCCATATACCAATTTTGGCACAACACAACATAATATATTTTTTTAATGCAGCATGAACATTTACACAAGCACGATGAAGCACGAGTTTTCTTTTTTTTTCGGTGTAATGGGGGGCTACTGCGCCCTATAATATATTAAGATGGAGAAACATAGTACACCGAGGACTCATAGTCTTTCCAGAGAGGATTATTGATACAAGCCGGGGAAAATATAAGGGGATAATAGCCAAGAGGATAATGCAGCGCTGCATGAGCTAATCCATCTGCACAAGTATTAGCACTTCGCGGGAGATACAGAAGCTTGGCATTCCAGGTTCTGGATAGTAGCTCTCGTACACCTCGGACGAGATCTTCACAGTGTGGGGCCACGCTTATCTCCCTCTCGATCATGTTGATTGCTAGTGTGGAGTCAGATTCTATGATGACATTGCTACATCCCGTTGACCATGCAAGACGGAGTCCTTGCGGATTCCCTACATCTTCGCCACAACAGCTGGGTAGTGGTTGAAGCTGACTATGAAGCCGGACACCTAGAGGCCCCTATCATCCCTGAGGATCCCCCCTGCGCCATATATGTTAGTCACAAGAGGGGATGACCCATCAACGTTGAGTTTGAACCATCCTGGAGGGGGGCATGCCACTTATCTCTGATGTTCTGATTGTCGTTGTGCAGTGGGGATGGTTATCCTGGTGGCGAGGTGGAAACTATATGTTGAATGCTTGATGGTTCCCCAAGGGTCTTAAGGAGGTATGAAATTCTCATGAAAGATGGCTTGATTGCGCCATCTCCAGATCCACCAGCACGTGGTGGCGAACTTTGCAGTCCAGGGGTCGCAACTCGGGCTCCTCCGGCTGATGATGTTAGAGTGAAGCCAGCCTCTGAGGCCTTGACTGAAGAATAAGGTTCTTTTATGGACAGGTACGAACCTCGACCAAACCCGAACAACCTGGGGTAGTCTCTAAGCGCATGCATAGTGGATTCAGCTCCTTGATTGCATTGTGGGCATGTGCTTGACTTGGCTAATTTGCGATGAAGGCAGTGGAGGTTTGTTGGAAGTCTGTCATGAGCAGCGCACCAGAGAAAATTTCGGATACGGAGAGGTCCTTTCCAGTGTCATATGGTCTTCCATAAGGTGCTCCTCTCGGGTTGAGGGTGGGGGTCGGATGTGCGAGAGCAGTATGCGGAGGCTGTGGTTAGATGCCAGGCGGGCGATTACGTTGGCATCGAGATAAGGTGCGATGAGATCCCAACGCCATTCTCCTTCTTGCGAGACAAAGTCTGAGATAGGTTTGTTTAGATTTGTTGAGTCCAATTGGTGGAGGGAGTAATCTGATAGGGGATTCATGTCCTTTAGCCATTTATCCCCCTAGAAGCAAGCCTTGTCTCCACTTGTGATGTGCCAAGCAGCCTGGGAGGCTGTGTTGTTCCATGCTCGGCGCACCTCCCTCCATAGACATGAGTCTCTTTCTGTGTTAAGTAGACGTGCACACTAGTTTGTTTCTATACTTCCCTGTGATAACCTTCGAGCAAAGATCGTCTGTCCGTGCGTGACCCATGCCACCTTGGCTAGTAGAGCGCCATTCAGCTGTTGAATGTTTTTTACCCCAAGGCCCCCATAGTTCCTCGGCTTCGTAATCGTGGCCCAGTTTATCATGTGCAGCCCACGCTTATCTCATCAGTGTCCCCATATGAAGCTTCTACTCTTGCGTTCAATCTCCTTATAGATGGAAGAGGGAAGCCTCATGATTTGCATGGTGTAGGTGGGCATCGCATGAATGACCGAGTTGACGTGAGTGGTCCTGCCTGCCATTGAGAGAGTCCGAGCTGCCCAACCATTGATACGACTGTCTACTCTGTCCACCACTCGTTTGAAAAGCTCTTTCTTTACTCTGCCAGTGACGATGGGTATGCCAAGGTAGCGGCCTATAGAAGCAACTTCTATGAAGGTTGACTGTGCCGCTATCGTTTCTCGGGTCTGAATTGGGGTGTTCCGTGAGAAATAAATGGAAGTCTTCCGAGCATTCACTCTCTCACCTGAGGCTTTGCCGAATTGTTCTAAAATTGAGAGTATGACGTGCATTGGCTTGGTTTGGCTTCTGCGAAGAGGAGCAAGTCGTCAGCGAACATGAGATGTGAGATGGGTGGTCCAGACCTGCCCGCCCGCATTCGCTTCCAGCTTTTGTCTACAACAACTATGTCGATTAGTTGACCCAAGCGCTCGATGGAGAGGACAAATAAGTACGGGGAGAGGGGGCAGCCTTGTCTGATTCCTCTAGTTGGCGAGAAGGAGCTTGTTGCTTCGCCATTCCAGAGGACCTGCAAAGTTGTTGCAGTGACACAGTTCATAATTGCATTTATGAGGAAGGAGGGAATGCCTGCCTTGTCGAGGGTATCATTGATGAACGCCCAACTTAATCGATCGAAGGCTTTCTCCAGATCGACCTTGATTGCCATGAATTGTCTCCTGCCTTTCATTTTTGACATAGAGTGAGTGAGCTCCTGAGCTATTACTATGTTATCTTGAATGCATCGTCCGGGCACGAAGCTTGACTGCGACGGACTGACCAGATCCTCCATACATGAACGAAGGCGGTTTGAGAGCACCTTGGATATAATCTTGTACGAGACATTGCATAAGCTGATTGGGCGGAAGTCGTGGAGAGTCTCCGATTGCTCTATTTTCGGTATGAGAGCTAGCAGCGTGCCATTTGAAGAGGAAACCTCCCGCTCGCCGTTGATGACCTGCGACACATAGGAGCAAACAGAGGAGCTCACCAGGGTCCAGTTGTGCTGGTAAAAGACAACTTGATAGTCGTCCAGTCCGAGTGCTTTGAAGGGCACCATGGAGAAAACTGCTGCTTTGATTTCTCCTTGGGTTATAGAAGACGCTAGCCTGGTTAGTGTTGCGTCGAGGAGTGAGGGGAAGGAGCCTTCAGATAAGGCGGGCCGAGCGGCATCCTCCTCCATGAAGAGCTTGGAATAGTGTAGTAAGGAGGCTTTCCTAAGCAAGGGGGATCAGAGATCCATGCTCCGTCATCACCTCGAAGAGCGTCGATATGGATTCACCCTCGTTTGATAATGGCCTTTGTTTGGAAGTAGCGGCTGTTGAGATCGCCGAGTTTGATCCAATCACAGCGCGCCTTCTGGAACCAGAATACTTCTTCCTGGTGTAGGACGACTTCCAGGTCCATTGAGAGAGTATGCTTAAGTCGTTGTAAGTGGGCATTTGTGGGTAATTGAGGGGAGCGTTGAATACCTGCTAACCGGGCAAGGAGCCTCTTCTTCCTTCATAGGATATGACCAAAAGTATGTGTATTCCATTCTTTCAAGAGGGAGGTGAGCGCTGCCAACCTGAGGTTTAGGGGTCCCTCTCGCTGCCAAGCCTCCAACAACATTCGATCAAAATTGCTGTGTAGATGCCACGCCGCCAGGTAACGGAAGGGACGAGGGCTATAGGGTGCAGGGGGGTCACTCGTGAGAAGGAGGAGAGGGTGGTGATCAAATCGGATTTTGGGAAGGACTCGAGCAATCGCCCCTTCAAAGAGCGTCTGCCAAGGACTGTTGCACAACGCTCTATCAAGACGTTGGAATATGTGATCTCCACCTCTATATGGCGGCCCTTGCCAAGTGAAGCGCGGCCCACTAGCGCCGATGTCAATGAGACCACATGCTTCAATGTTGTTGCGGAAGTGATTGCCGACAGCCACATCGAATGGAGCTCCCCCACTCTTCTCATATTCCTCTAATAGGTCGTTGAAATCGCCTAGGGCGATCCAAGGGCCTACTTGGGAGTTAGCTATAATTTTCAGTTCATCCCAGAGGCTGCGTCTCCGTTGGGATTGTGGATGCCCATAAACTGCAGTGAGCCCCTAGGAACACCCTCCCTCCTGTACTCTGCAGTGGAGAGCCTGCTCATGCCTCCTAAGGATCTGGATTGATAAGCTGGTCTGTTTCCATAGTACCCAAATGTCGCCTGAGAAGCCTTGGGCATCGACACACTCATTGTCAAAATCCTTTAACTTTGAGCATATTGTATTTGCTTTGTGGCCGCTTATTCTCGGCTCGGAGATTATTATTAATATCCGACGAGTTGAGTCTAATGTATTCTTTCATTGCGCACAGAAATCTGGGGTTACCGGCGCCTCTGCAATTCCAGTAGAAGATCTCGATCATAAAGGTGCAGAGGGGGTACACACTATTGTCGAAGGCAGTGCAACCTCTTCCTTCATAACCTCATATGAGTGGTCCGTTACATGAGTGTACATGCCCATTTCTATGTCAGTTTGTACCGTCTCGGCTTGGGAGCCTCTAGCTTTGGTGTTAACTGGAGTAGGTGGGTTCGTATGCAGTGACATTGGTATCTCGTCAGGAGGATGGAGTTTGGGGTCGTGGCGTGGGACCTCGGAATGGTTGGTGGTGGGGGGGGGGGG
>LTAE01011076.1:0-15810 GCA_001647135.1 Pontederia paniculata
GAGCGGTGGATGACCGAAGCACCAGACGGCAGTTTAAGTGGAGACTTCACTAGAGCAGCGGTCGACCGAGGCAGGAGCAATGGGCGACTGGGGGTTAGGTGACGTGTTATGTACTTGCATTAACGGCTAGTTTTCTGAGTGGCAGATTATGTCATTTTTGCATAGTATATATTGTAATCCCAAGAGTCTTGGGAAGTAACTTTGGCAAATTAGCTAGTGAGAGCTTGAGCGGAAAAAAGCCTTAGTTCCCCTTCTGCGATTCGAGTGAAGAATCCAGGATAGAAGGGAGTGAGAATTCTTGAGCAAACTTGTAAGAGGTTGTCTCCTTGTCCTCTAGAAAAGAAAGGAAAAGTTGTAAGGGAGCCTTCGCCCTTGAAGAAGGAGTTCAGTGATCTCTGGAAGTCTCGAGTTCGAGAAGACTAGAGCGGGGACGTAGGCCAGGAGTTCGACCGAATCTCATCAACAAACCTTTGTGTTTGCTTGCTTGTTTGTTTTTCTGTCCTCTTTTTTCCTTTCTTATATTTGCATTTGTATGCTTCTGCTGATATAACTAATCTTATTGAGTAAAAGTAAAAAAAAAGTTTTAATACACCAATTCACCCCCTCACCTCTTGGTGCCATTTAGATCCTACCAGGCGAAAAAGCGAAAAACAAAAAACCATCTCACCGATTGTCGGTAGCTCTGATACCACTGAAAGCTTTAAACAGAGGAAGGAAAGGTTCACTTGTGCTATTAGGGCTCCCTGCACACGTCCATTATTGTTTTATAGGTCGTATGCCCGTTGCACTCCGCTCTATCTGTCACGGTCGTTTCACCCGATCATGCACGATTCATTGTTGCACCGCGTCTGTTGCTGCTCAACAGAATACGCGTAACTGAAGGCTCTGCGTTCGTTGCTCATTCCACTGGTGCGTGCACATTGTTGCTCCGATTGATCCGAGTGCATGACTGGGTTGGTCACTACATACAACAAATCTCACTATTATAATTAGACGTGCAATTAAAGATGATAAAAATTAACTACGATGAAATTTCAAAAATTGTGATGCCTCGGAGTTAAACACATAAACTATTATATTTCTAATCTCACGAGTGATGATTGTGCTAAGATAAGTTTGTGCATTTTATCTGATTTCTTTTATTAAGAAGGGAGATCAATGGCAATATCAAAATGAAGGTAGAATGAGTAATATCATGACACGCCCTGCCCGCAACATCTCCATCAAACGTCAACCTCGGCAATCTCTCTATCATTTTTCTCATAGATCCTCCGAACTCTAAACACTCATTCTTATTCACTCCGGAGACTTGTACCTTCCTCTAGCGTCAACTTCGAACCGTCGAACGATCCTTGCGACCAAGGAACAACCCATTGACCTTTTCCCCTATTTCTATATATTGCCTGGTCGCGGGGAAGATTATGAACTAGCATCTGATTCTAGTCATTGGATTATTTTTATTTTTCGATCTTTGTCGTCCATCTCGATATGTTATAAGTTTTTTTTTTAATTTATGCCTCTTAGGCTTTTTCTCTCTTTGATCTATATTGTTCGTATTGATTAGTTATAAGTTGTTGATTTGTGTCGTTCATTTCTATTTTATTTAATCTTAGCCATCTAGTTTATAAGCTGACTTTTTTTATCTGTGCAATTCATCCTTTATCTAATTTAATATGGATTGTTCTTTCTTCGTAACTTATATATTTTAATCACAATCGTCCATTCGTTCATTTTTAATATGATTGTTTTGCTCTGAAAATTATTTAAAAGAAATTTTAACTTTTGAAATCATTTAAAATTTTTATTTGTAAATTTAAGTGCATTTTTTTAAATATTTAAAAGAAACTTTTATATTATTTCAATTCTTTTCAAAATTTAAGTCTAATTTTCTGAAAATTTTGAAATTATTTTAATGTTTTTCAAAATTAAGGTTGTTTTCTTTGAAAATATTTTCACGGTGGAGCTCTTTCTTCGCCTTATTCTAAATCAGAGATACTAGAGCATGCATAAAAGGGGTGCTGAATCTATAAAAAAACGAAACCTATCACATGCAATTATTTAAAAGAAACTTTTTTTTTTGCTAAACACATTTTATACTTTTGTTTCGAAATTTTAGGCTATTTTCCTGAAAATTATTTTAAAGGAAACTATTATTTTATTTCAATGTTTTTTTAAATTTAAGGCTAAAATAACTATCTAATCGAATAATCTAATACTTAAAATATAACTATCTAATCGAATATCCGAGTTCAAAATGACTTCCAAGAAATTTCGAATGAGATGGCAAAGATGGAATGTCTTAACTACATAAATTATGACAAGTATAAAAGACAAAAAGATGTGCATGACAAAACTCACATATTTGGATAATTATTATCTTGAATGTGAGTTTTCGTGTTACGTCGTCGTATATAAGATAGTAGATATCCTATTAGTTTAATTGCTTTAAGGAAGTTAGAATCATGGTTGGGTATTATATTGATCGAAACGATGTATGAACATTATTTGATTTGCTAAAATGTGGAAATTCATAGGATGCAAATAAGTATTCAAGAAAAAGTATCATGTTGATGATACTATTGAGGAGCACAAAACAATATTAGTTGTCAAGGTTAAACTCGAAAAGTTGAAATTGATTTTCAAAAAACATATTCTCCGGTAGCTAAGTTTGTATCTATTAGGATCATCTTAGAAATAATTGCATATATGAATTTTGACAATCTAAAAATTAATGGGTGTCAAGATAATTTTTCGTAATGGAAAACTAAGCGTATATATATATATAAATATATATATATATATATATGTACATATATATGTACACATATATATATATATGACAACTTGACGATTTTTAGATGGAATATTAAGAGAATATGGTTTACAACCATCATCACATCAATGATACCAAAATTTTCATGTGATGATTGTTCAATTTGGCTTCATTGCAAATAAATTGGATCATTGTGTGTACAACAAGAAGAATGGTAGATAATTTATTATAATGTCATTGCATGTAGATGATATTTTGTTCGTCGAAAATGATGTCACAATGATCAATAAGAAAAGAGAGAAATTAATCAAGGAATTTGAAATGAAGGACATGTGAGAAACATCTTATATTCTCGAAATTCAAGTTACTCAAAATAAAAATCCAAGAACATTGAGTTTGAGTTAAAAGTAGTATTTCAATAAGGTACTAAAAATGTTTGGAATACAGGATAGCACTCAGACATATATATATCGATTATGATAGAAAATTAATAAGTAAAAGATGATGTCCTAATGGAGGACTAGAACTTTTAGACAATTCTCTATTCATAAATGATAGATAGCTTGATATGTGCAATATTGTGTATAAGGTATGATTTGACTTATTACTAAATATAATTAGTATATATCAAATTAATCTTACGAATACACATTGGAAAGGCATTAAGAGGACACTTAAATATCTCAAAAATATCGCACAACTAAAATTGACATATCAAATTGATTCATTTATTTTTATTGGGTAATGCAATTACTTCTTGAGGAAGTAAGAAATAATGATGTATGATTAGACACACACGCAAAAAATTGAATACATCGCTTCTATCATGATCGATGTAGCATGGATCAAACATTTTCTTAGAGAACTTGGCTCAATATGGTCAACTGACCATTACAGATGTATTATGATAATCAAGCAACAATAAGCTTGATATATTGTGGAGCAAACAATTCTAAAGAAAAAACACATAGAAATCAAATATAATTATGTACAATATATAGTGAAAAAGAAAAGAAATGATAATAACCTACATGCCTACAAATGACGTATTAACTGAATATCTAATGAATGGAATTCCAACATGAACATTCATCAAATTTTAGACTCAAGAATATTTGAGTCAAATCGAAGTTTAATGGATAATAAATTTCAAGATTATATCTCCATTTCATACTTCACATATATTAAGATTTCTGAAATTGCACGATCATATTGATGAAGTAAAAGATGTGAGTAGAAGTAGACGATCTTCGTGGTTATAGATAGAGCGTGAGAAATAATCCATGCATGACTCTTTATTTTTCGTGAATTGAGCATGCACAAGAACCTCGATAAGCCATGTGGATAGGGAATGTATATATATATATATATCCACAGTCAATAAATAAAATAAATATTAATTATATAGTAAAATTATCTAATTGCTCAGGTAGAAAAATAATTTTAACTAATATTTAAAGATTCTTATCATTTTATTAATAATTATTTTTAATATTTTATTTCCTCCTAATTTTTTATAATTTGTTTTTATATATGCTCTCACCCCTAAGCTTTTATCCTGGCTCCATCCATGCATGTCGAGACGTCGCGGCACGAGGGCCGAACGGACACGAGAGGACGATATTGCGGCTATGTTGCAGAGCAGAATGAACAATGTACCGAACCCCAAATGTGATCCTTTCTTCTATTCTAACATGAGTTATATATTTTTCATTTGATATTTTTTTACGCATGACATCAATTTTAATTTCGTTTAACAATAGATTGATATCTCATTCAATATATATGTAAATATTGTATATTATATGGTGATTAAGCGACTTTGAGAGTTTTAGTGTCATGTTTTTCAATTTAATGTCTTTCTTTTTCCAGTATTATTGTTTTATTGTCACATATACTAGTTAAGTTAAAAGTACACATAAATCCTACATGTGATCATGGACTGGTAGTGAAACCTGGTGAAAGAACAGGGAATTGGTGACAATTCCTAAGAAACCAAAAGATTAACGATATAAATTTAGATGGTAGACCAAATATGAAGATGGGAGATAATTATTTCAACAAGAACTCATGAATAATGGAGATATAGTCTTTCTTTCTTTTTTTTTTCTTTTTTTCATTTCTGAAATGAATGCTTCTTTAATCAAAGCACAATATATTATAAATATGAGCGCAAAAACAATGGTAAAAATGAGCAACAAGAGAATTAGTAATTTGAGTACATATTTCACTATTATTATAAAATAATATTTGACCAATTTATATTTTAAAATGTTTTGAAAACAATTTACATCTGGTTAGATGATATATCAAGTTTTAATTTGTTTGTTGTTGGGATCAAATATATATTGTTTAATGATATGTATCTTTTCAAAAAATAAGTATTTGACCACTATTACATAATTAATCAGATGCTATTTTGAATTATATATTTAATTATGATGAATGATATGTTTAATAAAATATATTATAAAAAAATTGGGAGATATTTAATTAAATGAGGAGCTCTATAGCCTTAAAAACAAAGATAAATAATTAGAGAAAAAACTTACAAATTATTTGTTTGAAACTGATATGCATTGCCATTCATCTTGACTTTTTATTCTTTTTTCTTTTTTGGATAATTCGATCCGACTTTGAACAGGAAACAATATAATTGACGCAGGTGACACGCGGAAGGTGGCATGGCGGCACTTGGAACGTGGCAGTCACTTCTACCTGCAATCCATCCACTGCCGCTTCACTAATCATGATGACGATGAATTAATGATCTCATTCTTCACCCTGCATTTTGTTTCTCTCTGCGAATTGCTGGAGCTAATAAAAGTTATTGCAGATTGGAAAGCGTCACTGCTTATTTTAATAAAAATAAATTGCTAAGATAAATAAGTTTTTAGAAAAATAAATTTTCACGAAAGTAATATACGTAATTTTAATATAAAAGGAACTTAAAAATATAAGAAAGATAAGTGAGAAAAAATATTTTTTTACTTAAAAATAAATTTCTTTTTTATTTTTAACATACTTTTTTATCAACAGATTTTTTTCAATTAACTGGGCTTTTCGTAATTATCAAACATTAAATTAAGGAATTTATTTTTTAAAAAAATAATTTTATTAAAATGAATGAAGTACAAGGATGTGTTTGACGGAGGAAGGAAAGAGAAGAAAAAAAAGAGAAAGATAATTAGAGGGAAGAAAATAAAGAATAAAGAATTTAATTTTTCGATAACTTTTACTTAATTAAAAAATTAAGTTTAACTTTTTATAAAAATATTTAAATAAAATATTTTTTTATCTTTTTCTTTATTATTCTCATTTTCTTTCAATTCAAACATCTCCTACATTATTAAAAAATATAAATCTTTACAAGATTTATCAGTGTGCAATATTTTAAATTATTAGACCATAAAATAATTAAATTTGAGTTTTTCTCTATTTTATTATTAATAATCTATATTAAAGCAGAATGATTTTAATTTGAAGCATTTGTTAGATCAAAATTCAAAAAAAAATATGCAAATTTAATTGTTTTATGACATAAAAAAAGATTGTTGCTATGTTAGTAAAACACCAGTATTATTTTAAATATATAAAAAAAAGATAAAAGATAGAAGGTGGTCAACAGCCTTCCTTTTCCTCCGCTATTATTTTATCGTAAATAGCATAACTAAGCCTTTATGTTCACAACTATTACAATGTTTAAAAACTTGATACTTTGTATCCTCAAAATTGCACAAAAGACTTGATAAAATCTATAATATCTCTCTTTTTTTACTCTAAACAATTTCAGATTCTAATACCGCGAGCATGTGAGTTTGTCCATTTATCTACACAAGACAAACAATATTGCCATTTGTCATGTTCAATTTTGTTGGTTTTTAGTAGAAAAAAATAAATTGTAGTATTAAATTTATTGAAAAACAAGAGAAAAATAAAATTTCTGAGGTGCTCGTCCATCTCAATGAAACGACTGAAATGGACTCCTCACCAAAGTACTTACTTGTTTTTATCATTATCTTGTTACAAATGGACTTGCCCATTCTTTTACAAATCTACCATGTCAATTATGGAGTACTAATTACTTGCATTATTGCCTTTGTTATCTTAATCTAAAAAAAATAAAAAAAACCGATTATTTTGAACAATTCTGAAATTCCGAACAAATTAAAAATTGATTACAAAATCCAATCCAGAAAAAAATTCTCTTCTGAAAGTTCAGTATTCAACTACTAATTATTTGCTAACCAATAATTTATTATCCTTAATCTACATTGCTGTTTAAAAACTAATATTTCCATCGTACCTTTCCTTCCACGCTGTTTTTGTGACAATACTGATCACAAGATTCCTTTTCAACAAGATATCTTTCCAGAGAATCCATGCATGGCTGCCTTTTTTAGTGTCCTGTAAACAGAGTGAGTGAGTGAGTGAGAGAGAGAGAGAGAGAGGATTCCGGTTCTCAGCAATGGCAGCAGTGGCCACATGGTCGCAATTCTTGCACGCTGTCTTTGTCTTCTTACTGGCATGGCAATGGCCATCCGCGTGCTCGCAGGATCAGCTGCCCGGCACCTGGGAGGTCGTCTTCGAGGACGCGGGCATAGCGTCCATGCACACGGCGGTGACACGCTTCGGCTCCGTCGTCCTCCTCGACCGCACCGGCATTGGACCCTCCCGCCTCGGCCTTCCCACTGGCCGCTGCCGCCGCGACGCCTCCGACCCTGCGTTGCCTGCCGGCGGCCGCGACTGCTCCGCCCACTCCGCCCTCTTCCACCCCAACACCAGGAGCCTTCGGCCCCTCGAGATCCTCACCGATACCTGGTGCTCCTCCGGACAGTTCCTACCCAATGGCACCCTGCTTCAGACCGGTGGCGACCTCGACGGCCTCCGCAAGCTACGCGCCTTCTCCCCGTGCGAGGATGGCAACTGCGACTGGTTTGAACTCCCCTCCCCCCTCCTGTCCGCCGGCCGCTGGTACGCCACCAATCAGATACTCCCCGATGGGTCCATCATCATTGTCGGCGGCCGCGCCGCCCCCTCCGTCGAGTTCTACCCGCCCTCTCGCCCCCTCCGCCCCTTCCCGTTCCTCTCCGACGCCGGGGACGCCCAGATGGACAACCTCTACCCTTTCGTGCACCTTCTTCCGGACGGCCATCTTTTCGTCTTCGCCAACGCCAGGTCCATCCTCTACGACGTCGACACCGGCGACGTCGTCCGCGAGTACCCTGTCCTCGAAGGGGGGCCGCGCAACTACCCCTCCGCCGGTTCCTCCGCCATGCTACCCCTGGACCCCGCGGACGGCTACCAGAAAGCCGAGATCGTCGTCTGTGGCGGGGCGCAGTACGGCGTCTTCCTGCACCAAGACTCCGACGCGTCCGCTACCACTACCTGCGGTCGGATCCTGGCGACGGACGAGGGTGCCGCATGGGCCATCGAGGAGATGCCATTCCCAAGGGTAATGGGGGACATGGTGATGCTTCCCACTGGTGAGGTCCTCATCGTCAATGGAGCTCAGGCTGGTTCCCAAGGCTTCGAGATGGGCAAAAGCCCGTGCTTGTACCCGTTATTGTACCGGCCAAACGAGGCCGCCGGCCTACGGTTCATGACCTTGTCCCCCACAACGATACCGAGAATGTACCACTCCACGGCCAACCTCCTGCCGGACGGCCGCGTCCTGGTGGCTGGAAGCAATCCGCATTATTTCTACCGCTTCGACGGGGACTTCCCAACGGAGCTTCGGCTGGAAGCGTTCTCTCCTGGCTATCTCGCTGCGGACAAGGCAAACATCCGGCCGCGGATGGAGGCGGCACAAGAGAAGGTGCGCTACGGGGAGGACTTCGAGATCGAGGTGTCGGCGGCTCTGCCAGTGGTGGGGCTGGTCGAGGTGAACCTGCTGAGCGCGCCATTCGCCACGCACTCGTTCTCGCAGGGGCAGCGTATGGTGAGGCTGGCCGTGGAAACGCCGGCCCCGGCGGCGGGCGGCGGAGGGGACGAGGAGGCCTACAGGTACAGGGTCGCGTGCAAGGCTCCGCCGAACGGGAGGGTGGCGCCGCCGGGCTACTACATGGCGTTCGCCGTGAACCAGGGCGTGCCCAGCGCGGCTCGCTGGGTCCAACTGGTGCTTTAAAAACTGTGCAATGTGCAAAAAAAAGCTAATAATAAAAAAAGGTTCCGGTGTTATTATATTCGTCAATAATAAGTAAAATAGTTTCTTAATGTGATAAAATAGGATGACCATGCTATTCATTCGCGTCATCCCATTCCAGTGGTGATGCCGTAACTTGTAAGAGCCTTCATGTTTCAACTTTCAAGAGGAATAATCCTTTTAAACCTTTGTTCTGAAGGTGATTTGGCCAATTGGTAGGTCATGGAGGGAAGATAAAGGAAACAATTATTCAGAAGCATCTCATTGATGGTTGAAGAGGAGGTGATGATGGTGGAAGCATCCATATATTCTCTAGGGAAGCTTTTCTTTATGTTATGTGCCTGTTATTTTGTATAGTTTGTCTTGTTCCACAGTGGAAGGATTCCTGTTCTTAAAATGGTTCCTCCCTATCCATGCCTACCCTACTGATAATGCCAGGAATGATTAGTATTTGGAAAAGGATGGATCATGGATGCATGCTTTGGAATAATTAGAGATTATTCGTGCTTTTCACCGAAAAAAAAAAGAGATTATTCATGCTCAAACTAATGACAGCAAGAATTAACACAAGGCTGTAAGTAGATGAGACGGTGCATTTTTTCATATAGAAAATATTAAATGAAACCATGAGTTATGATGGATATTACTTTGAGTTCAAGTTTCAAAGAGGGAGCAATTGGAATCGCTAAACAGGCCTTCAATGAAATGACATGATGAAATTAAAGCAGACAAACCGAAAAGTTGAACACACAAGGGAAAAAGATTAGAAAAAAAAAAAAAGAGCAAAGAAATACCCTTCCCCTGTCATCTATATGGAGTATAAGCACGAAAAGTAATTAAAAACGCAATCCGAATTAAGAGTGAGCATTTACCTTTCCATGGAGTACCTTAACAAAAAGGGAATCTACATCACAGCTTCAGAAACTACATTTCATCAGAATTAGAAAACAAAGGAACCTACAATAATTTTGTGTGATCTTTAACTGGAGGACACAGAGACGTTGCTTGCCGTCTTACAAAGTGACAATTCCTAAGTCGAACAGCAAGTTCTCTGAGGACCAGCAGACTCTGATACATTAATTGTTGTACCATGAAAGGCAGGTCCTGTGCCAGCTGCTTCTTGGGCCGCAAGTGCTTTCTTGTTGATTATCTGGTAAATCTCTGTTAGAATGTAGTTGAAGGCTTTCTCAACATTTGATGCATCTAATGCAGATGTTTCCAAGAAGGAGAGCCCCTCCTTCTCGGCCAAAGCCTGAGCATCATCCTCTGCGACTGCTCTAAGATGCTTCAAGTCTGACTTGTTACCAGCCATCATAATCACAATATTGGAGTCTGCATGATCTCTGAGTTCACGAAGCCACCTCTGGACGTTCTCAAACGTTTGCCTCTTTGTTAAGTCATACACCAACAGTGCTCCTACTGCACCCCTGTAATAAGCACTGGTGATGGCACGGTACCTCTCTTGTCCAGCAGTGTCCCATATCTGTGCCTTGATTGTTTTCCCTTCTATCTGTTCATGAATTTAAATTTCCACTATGTTAAATTTTGTGTACAGTTTACAAATCGACCAAGTGTCATCAAATTATAATTGCAATAAAAAATTGTACATCTTTCCTTCAAAAACAGAAAACAGATACATCACTAAGTGAAACATCGCTAAACATATTGTAGTCGATAAAAATAAATAAAAAGCAGAGGCAATTCATCAATAAACCAGTAAAATAAATATATTATAAAGCATCCAGTAAAAGAACGCAATTAGAGTGATTCCTTTTTAGGGGGCAACTAGAATGACTCTGAAGTTATTGTTTGTCAATACCATTTATACTTCAGAAAAATGCTGAAGAATTGAGTAGTTTGTATTGATTAAGCTGAACAATTACATTTTGTATGCATAAATATAAGGATTCAGATAAAACTATACCTTTTCAAATGAATATATCACGTCTAGAAAACTAGATGCAGTTGGATGTTTGATAAACATATCTGAAATGATTATGTATCAATTAACTGCACCACAGAATAATGCATCAACAAGATCCTATGGAAAGTCAATTTTGCGACCACCAAGCTCATAAGAAATAAATCTCCTTCGCTCCTTGTTAATGATGCGAATGGAAGATAAAACCAGTAAGAACAACTCTGAATGAGCAATCGTCTGTGGCAAACATTCTGATTTAGCGAGTAAACCACAGTGATCATCCTAATCTGTCGATGTTAACAGAGTACGGTGTCGCTCTTAAGTCAACTTCATATTCCCTTTTCAGTTTAACTTCGCAAGTATAAACAGAACAGTTCTCTCGTATATTGCAGTTTTTTACTGTGTCAGAATGCGAGTGTTTTGTACCTCTGTTTAATTTTTATTTTTTTTGGATTAGCTTCAACAGTTAATAGTAGCTACTTTGAGACTACTTCAGGCATCTCATCCCAATATATGCCATATGACCAAAACATATTGTTCCAATCGTTTTTTATCCTTCTGATTTGTCATGTTATGTCATTCTATCAATATAGATTTACCCCGATGACAAATTTTATTAATATTTTTTTTACTTGTTAAGTTAGCTCAAAGCTAAAACATGTGTACATGTAAAACAGCCATTACTTACTCAAATATATAAACATTGCTAATAGAGCTTATAACTTACTCTAAACAAGTTCTATTACGCTACATTTTCACAAAAGTTGTCCCCCTTTACCTAGTAACAATATTCACACAAAACTAAGTAACATTTAATTACAATAAATTGCAAAAAATGCAACTTCGTTAGTAATTCAATTTGTAACAATAATTTAATCCGTCAGCGTACTAAAATAAACTTGTCTAATCCTAAAATGGTGCATGAGTTGATAAGTTCATATAATTTTTTTTGGACTCCAACTTACACCAAATAATTGTCATTCAACCACTTAATCAAACAATTAACAGTTAACATCTAGAACTTCAAAATGCATCATGAGAAGATTAAACTAAATGAGGAAGAAAAGTGGATAAAAGACTCTCTCTCTCTCTCTCTCTCTCTCTCTCTCTCTCTCTCTCTCTCTCTCTAAACTATATTCTCACAGATTAAAAAGAACTTAAAAAAAAACATAAGTGTTTGTTCGAGATTTCAACGGAGAATTTGTGAAAATGATATATTTCACATAATACAAATCCAGAATANCTCTCTCTCTCTCTCTCTCTCTCTCTCTAAACTATATTCTCACAGATTAAAAAGAACTTAAAAAAAAACATAAGTGTTTGTTCGAGATTTCAACGGAGAATTTGTGAAAATGATATATTTCACATAATACAAATCCAGAATATATGAACAGGTGAGTGCAAAATTGAGGCCAAAGTTACACAAACTAATTATTTTAAGTAAAAATAAACTACTGGGTCGATATATCTGAGCTTATACGTGATGATTCAAGGAAGCAGATGGGATAGAAGGAGAGGAGCGGTTCGTGGGCATCACCTGCAGCGTCCTGGTGGCGAACTCGACGCCGATGGTGGACTTGGACTCCAAGCAGAACTCGTTGCGGGTGAACCGTGAGAGGATGTTGGATTTCCCGACGCCGGAGTCGCCGATCAGCACGATCTTGAACAGGTAGTCGTACTCGTGATCCACCCTGTGCGCCATTCTTTATCCGCCGCCCCTCCTCCTCCTCCTCCTCCTCCTCTGTCCAAACCGATCAGAAAACCACGCAAAACAAAACCATCAAAACCAACAACAAAGAATTCAAACGTTGGACAGAAATGAAGAAAAGAATTGCATAAAATTAATGGCGAGAGACAGAGGATGATGATGAGGAGGGATTGATTACATGATGCGAGATCCGAAATTTTTGCGCGTGCTCAAAGATCCCGAGAAATCGACGTCTACGAGGCAGCGGAGGGAGGGTGAGAAAGAGGAAGACACGAACGAATAGGCCCCCAGGAATCGCAGGAGAAGAGGGAAGAAGTGGTGGTGGTGGTCGTTTCAAAGTTTTTGGAAACGGCCCCTTTTATTTCATTCCCACTTCACACCTCATAAATCACAAATCACATATATAAATATGTTTTTTTTCTAATATTATCTTATAAATTGTTTGTTTAATAATTTCAATTATGAATTAAAAAGGTGCAACGAGCATTTACCATATTTTTAATATAATACTAATAGCGTATCAAAAAGTAATATTTTGATTATTATTTATTTATATAAAATATATCGATATTTTTTATGTAAGTGTACTATATATTTTTTTATAGAGCATTATTTTTCAATGCAATGCATCATAAAAAATGCATTTATTGTTTAAAATTTGAAAAAAAAATGTTCTGATAAATGAGAGGGTATTTGGCATAAAATGGTAAAATTCCATTGACGAACCTCGACCATTCTATTTCTCGTCTTATTACATAAAAAAATTAATAGAACCCCAAACTTTAACTTTTTTTTTCTTTTTACAAAAAAAAAACATCCATCCACATCATTGTGCCATGGACCAAGTCAAGTCAGATTCCTCTACCTAAGACTTTTATCTGGTTTGTCTCCGCAATTATTATTTATTTTATATAAAAGTAGATCATTCAATAGTACTTGGTATCAAGTATTTTCTTTTTGAAAAATATGTCAAGCGGCTATCCATTTTCTTCGTTTTTATATTTATATATCTTCTATTAATTACGATTTAAGATATCTTTGAAAATATAATTATATTTTATATTAGAAAATTTGTATATATCATTAATATTTAGGATAGATATAGTCGATATTCTAAAATATTATGATATTTTAACATAATTAATGATATCTTAAGTTATAAAATAAGAAAATTATATGTACAATTGATTGACCCAAATCTCACTTGAAAAATGGTTAGCACATTATTAAACCTTATATTATATTTTCGACGCAAAAAAAATATTATATTCACAATTTTGTATATGAAAAATAGAACAAATATGAATATAATTATATATCTACTTATCTCATGTCTAACAATTTAGATAATTACACATGTAAATTACTACAAATGCATTCTTGTATATTTTAATTTAATTTATTAATATATATTTTCGTATTCAAAAAGGACTTCTAAAAGTAATTGTGGTCCTCATTAAATAGTAATTCAGAACTACGAGTTGGACCATGCACAAATATCAATCCCACCCTCTGCCTAAAAGTCTTACCTAATCCTATCTGATTTAATTGTAATCCAATCTGTTAGCAATTACATATGCCACATCGGTAAAGGAATACAAAAGGAAAAGAAATATATATAAATATATATATATATATATATATATATATATATATTGACTTTTCTTTCTAACTAAATAATGATATATTTTTTTGTATAACGGAAGTTATTATTTGAATTTCTCTCTAATGCTTTTATGCGCCTAAGAAATTATACTCTCCATGAAAGATTAAAATATTTTCCAAAATTATGAAGCTAATTGCCTCTTTCCTTAATTTAATTGGTGGGTGCTGTCAATCTGAATGGGTCAACCTTTTGAGGCTTGACTCAAATGTTGGTAAATCAAAACGACTTTGATCTAGTCAGGGCTCGCGGTGTTGAAATTTGACCTGTTGGAATTGTTTATCTTTTCCGTTTCTGAAAACTAACAAGCACATTTTAATTTGGAGTTTCAAAATTTAGACTCTGTTAGGATTCCCAAAAATATTATCAGCATAATCGACATCTTGGCGGAGTCAAAATCTTTAATTTTCATGTTATAACCCCAAAACTAGAGGTGAAATTATTCTAGTGATTTTTTTTAATCCAATAAAATCATTCAATTAGTATTTCTCGAGTGAGTTTTTAACCCTGAAGTTATTTAAAGTAAAGAAAATGCAATTTTTCGGATAACTATTTTTAAACCGCTACTTTACATCGATAAATGTTTAAAATTTAAACAATTGAATAATTAATCACAATAAATGACTTTGTATCAATCCATCTAACGTGATGATTAAATGTAAAATTCAACATTAAAATTTATGTCATATAAACAATAAAACGATATCGTCTGAAATAACTATCTTAATAATAAAAAAATAAAAGATAGTTATGTAAACTTTTATAACTAGAAAAATGAATCCGCTCATATGTTCTTTTTTAATTTATAAAAAAGGTACCCTTGGATCCCTTAATTTTAGCGGGTAGATTTCGTCTAACTAAAATATCATGCTAAATTTTAATCGGATTTTCAAATGTAAATATTTTTTTTCAAGTCTGAGTATAATTTTTGGTTTATCGAGTTTTCGATCTCTCTACCTGGTATCTCCATTTTCAGAGGAAAAAATAGTTTAGATCTTTTGTCAAGATATTAATTCCGAACGTTAGATATCCATGGAATATGTCTTTAATCATATAAGACGAATACCAGGCTATGAAGATATATTAAATGACGATATTCAAGTTAGCAATGTGATTGTTCTTTCTTTTTCGTTTTTTTTCCTTAATTAGTTGTGGATGGGTGTCATCCTTTTTGTACTCGTTATGTATCATCATTACTATATGCTGCAACTAAAACATGAGATTGAAGAGACAACATAGACCAAAAAAGGGTGAACCATAAATTGATGATAAAAATAATATATTAAATATTAATATTGTAATACCCAGAGATTTATTAAATAGAAAAATAAATATAAAGATATTAAGTTGGAGGTTGGGCCTCCATATAAATAAGCCTTTTCAAATAATCTGCAACTCTTTTGGCATTTTCCTCTCCCAAAACCCTAGCCGCCCTCTCCCTTTCCTCTTCTCTTCTCTTCGCCAAGCACGCAGGTAATAGATCGATATTTCTTCCCCTAGTATTGTTATTCTATCTATTCTAAATCTGTACTCAATCCCTAGGAGACGGTGGAAGAGAGACATCACACGAAGAACGACGAAGAGATTAGATCCAAGAGAA
>LTAE01011078.1:5133-17535 GCA_001647135.1 Pontederia paniculata
CTTTTATACCTCCATCACGGCCCGTAACCATCTGTCACGGCCCGTGATGGGCACTGGAGATTGAATTAATCTTCGTAAATGTGTGCTTTTGTGAATTGCTTCCGGACCTTAGCCTTTTCAGTTGATTTCCTGCAAAATATTCACAACAAGGGTAGAATCAAGACTCAAAATAATATAAACAAATAAAGACTAAAATAGATGCATGCGATGCCAAAATGACTCAAAATTATGCCTAATGCAGACCCTAAAATATGTTATAAAATGCATGCATCAATGTTCCTTCTTCAAAAGACATTTCTTTTAACTCAGCTAGAGTATGCTTTTGAGCTTCTTGCTGATCTTGATCTTGGTGTTCTAAACGTGCAAGTACACCTCTAGATCAAACCTGAAATTGTCTTGTTTTAATTATGATCAGAGAATTTTACAGAAAGGTCACCAAACTAAAGAATATAACTTATCAGAAAAACTAGAATAAATTAGGATTGACAACTTATTAGAAAAACCAAAATAATACAACTTTCTCCATAATATCCTAGAAAATCTTTGTATATATTTTTCCGTTGTGGTTCTTTTGCAAGCAATTCAGCATAAATTAGGATTGGTTGTAACTCATCTTCTGGTGATAATAAATTTGGGATTGAATTTTGAGTTCATCCTTTCCTCTTTCAAAATTCAAGTAATATATTTATATTTAAACATAAAATTGTGCTTTCTTTTCTATATGGAATTATGATTATGACAGCTAATGGTGCTTTTTCTTTACTGATAGAGTATGCATTTTAAAATGTTGCCCTTGCCTCTCTGTGGCATCAGTATTCAAGCCAAGAGTACCCCTAGGAGGAGGATACAGATCATATATCTGAAAAGTCCTAAAGGATAGAAGGAATTCATTTCTTGTACACAAATCTCATAAAATGAAATGGACTCCTGAAGAAGAGTGCATTCTAACTGGATAGCTTCAGTTCAAAGCTTCCATTGCTAAAGGATTTAACCTTGTAATGCACTTGGGATATCTTCAGTTCAAAGCTTCCATTACTAGATGATCTCTATCAGTTTTCTGTATAAAAGTTGGTGATTCACTAGTATCTCGGAGATAAAAGAAACTATCTACTATATCAAGGTCTTTTGCTGAACCTGAATATAAAAGCAATGCCTTAGTTGTAGCTGCATGACTAGTCATGAAAAGAATGCTGCAACTCGCACATGGTTGATGCTGATTGGTTGTATCTTGTCAAACATTCGGAGAGCCAGTTAATTCAAGGATCTCAAGGCCATCTTGTTGTGTCATCATATGATGTTCAGGAGAGTGTTCAACACAAATATGCAAGCAGTTATTTACAAATGCAGGCACAAAATGCCCTCAAAGCCTTGAAATTCATTCCAGTGGCTGCAAGAAGAGGGATACCTGCTCTTGTCCGTTCTCAAGGTCAATTATTAAGTATCACGGTAAGTAAAAACCAACTTATTTGCAAGTCTTGTACTCTTCAAATATAAGAGTCATTAGTTTCACTTTGATTTTAAACCACGGGATAATATAATAGCCAGGCCAGCCAATTGCTAGAAGACCTAACAAGGGCCGAATTTATCTGATTAAAAAAAACTCTCAATTTTGCATTTCACTTTTTCCATAATATCATAGAAAATGTTTGAATATATTTGGTTCCTTTGGAGGAAGTTTCATATACATTATGACTGGATGTAACCCATCTTCTGCTGATAATAAATTTGGGATGATATTCTGAATTTGGAGTTCATCCTTTCCTCTCCCAAATAATATATTTATATTTAAACCCAAAATTGTGCTTTCTTTTTCATATGGAATTATGATCATGACAACTAATGCTATTTTTTTACTAACAGAGTATGCATTTTAGATGTTGTCCTTGCCTTTGTGTGGTATCAATATTCAAGTCGGGATTACCCTTAGGAAGAGGATATAGTTCATATATATGAAAAGTCCTGGATGATAGAATGAATTCATTTCTTATATTATACAAATTTCGTAAAATGAAATGGACTGCTGAAGAAGAGTGCATTTCAACTGGATATTTTCAGTTGAAATATTTCATGTCCTATGACGAATAATCCTGTGATCCTTCGATTGCTAAAGGATTTACCTTGTAATGCACTTGGGATAAAAATTCAAGACCCTGCTGGAATTCACATGGATTGCAGATCTAAATTTTCTGATATTTGAAACTCGTCAAGCATTGTAAGACCATTTATAAAAGTTGGCATGTTTCATGCTCATCATTAGAAACTTTTTTTTGATAACTTAGAGGTCCTACATTCTTAGAGACTTGTCATAGTCTAATATTTGAGCGAAGTAGACTTTATAATGTTTTAGATAGATTTCAGCATGTACCTTCTATTAGTGTCTGCGAAAAGGAGTCAAGTTTCCGTTGTAGTGTCTGTCCTTTAGCTAGACAGTCACAATTATCTTTTTCAGCTAGTACAAAGATCAAAAGTACTAATAAGATCTTTGATCTCATACATAAAAACACTTGAGGGCCTTTTAGAACACCCTAATCATAATGGATTTAATTTTTTCCATCAAATTCTAGATAATCTTGGCAGAATGACATGGATATACATGCTGAGATAGAATTTTGATTGTTACAAAATTTTAACTCAGTTCATAGCTCTAGTAGAAAATCTCTGTGATGCAAGGATAAAAACCATAAGAATTGGTAATGGCTTAGAGTATCAGAATAATTGAGGCAGTGATTTGTTTGCTTCAAGAAAAGGTATATTACATAAAAGTTGCAGTATATATTATCAATATAATTCGTCTAAAAGTTCTAGATAATATGATAGCCTATGAAATATTTTTCATAAAACAACCAAGTTTACAGCATTTATAAGGGTGATTGTGCTACAAAACAAATAAAATGCTCACATAAGTTTGACAAGAGAGCGGATCCTTGTGTGTTCATTGGTTACTCTGACTCAAAAAGGGTATAAGGTGCTTGACTGGGAAATAGGAAAGTGTTTGTCACCAGAGATGTGAAGTTTCTTTGAACATATTTTTCCTTTCACTTCGAAAAGGGGAATATGATTATTACATTTGATTGATCAACAATTCAGACAAAATTAAATTGTTGGCCTGGTAGAAAATCCTATATACACAAGTTCTTTAACGGTGGCTCCACATCAAGTCCTTCAAATCGTTATGGTACAGATCAGAGTGTTATAGTGCCAGTATCAGTTTCATCTTGCAAAGCAAAGTATCACTATTGAGTCTGTTTTTCATGTTCCTACTAATATTGATGATACTCTTTCTTCTTCTAATGATACAACTATCATTACACGAGCCAAAGGAGTTGTTAGACCATCATCATGGTTACAAGATTATATAATTCCCTTCTAATATAGCATTCACAACTACTCCTTATCCAATTGATGATCATATATCTTATGATGTTTTTTTATGAATCAATATAAGGCTTCTATTACTTGTTTGTGAGCAATCTATGAACCAACAAATTATAGACAAGCAGCACAAGATCCTAAGTGGATATAAGTTATGGATGATGAGCTGAATGCATTAGAATCAAATGACACATGCAAATTGTTGATTTACCAAAAGGTAAAACTCCAGTTGGTTGTAAGTGGATATATAATGGAGAGGTGGAAATGTACAAAGCCAAATTTGTTGCAAAGAGATATAACCAGAAAGAGGGGATATGTTATAAGGAGACTTACTCTTTAGTAGCTAAAGCAGTAACAATTCGGGCTTTGTTAATATCAACAGCTCAAAATGATTGGCCTGTTTTTCATCTTGATGTAAATAATGTTTTTCCTTAATTGAGACTTATATGAAGAAGTGTATATGACTATTCCATCTTGAGTAAGAATGATAATATTTTGTTGGCTTGTAGTAAAGGAAATTTTTTTGTGGCATTACTGGAGTATGTCGATGATATTTTGATGACCATGAATAATATAGAGTTGATACAAGAAAGCAAGACAATGTTGAAGGCTAAGCTAAAAATCAAAGATTTAGGAAATTTGAAATTTCTCCTTGGCTTTGATTTTTTTTCTCGTTGTTATTGGAGGCTGAAGCATGCTTGAATCAAATTTCATCTACCTCAACTCAGTTGAAGACCATGCCTTTAATGAATTAGCAGTTATATTTTTCTTAGTTATGTTTGGCAATTATATGCTATGTCTGTGTAGTTACTTGCAGAAGTAGTTTAGTTAATGTGTTAGTGTATGGGCTGCTCTTATCCATTGAGCAGTTATGTAATCTTTTAGAGTATAAATACTCAAGACAATGATGCAGTTTATTTTTTACTGATTAACAAATGATAAACATTAGTTATCATCATCTTCATATGGGTGTTCTTCATTTTGTTGTTATGCATATGAACTGTCATCAGAAATTAATCTGATCTGGTGTGTTCATTGTGTATGAGTTGAACACAAGTAAATTGGTGAGTTTGAGTGTTAAGATTGTGAGAAACAACAGTGGTATCAGAGCTCTTTTGATCTTAAGGGGCAGTGTGTGGTTCAAAGGGTAGCAATTGCAGAGAAGAAGGTTGATTGTTGTCGATGGAAACATTGAACTCAAGACCAAGATTCTCCACGACTTCACCACCAAAGTTCGATGGAGAAAACTATCAAGCATGGGCCATGAGGATGAAGATACATCTAATGGGAGCAGATCTCTGGGAGGCTGTAGAAAATGAGTTTGAAGTCGATGACTTACCAGGAAATGCGACACTCAATCAGATCAAAGTTCACAGGTATAAAGTGTTGAAGAAAGCTCAAGCACATGCATGTTTATATGCATCAGTTCCACCTATAATTCTCAATAGGATAATGAAACTCAAGACTGCACATGAAATATGGGAGTTTCTTAAGAGAGAATATGAAGGTGATGAGAAGATAAGGGCTATGCAAGTAGTCAACTTGCTGAGAAGTTTTGAGATGATGAAGATGAAGGAATCTGAGTCTATTAAGCAATATGCCGACAGAATAGTTGAGTTGGCCAATAGAATTATACTCTTGGGAACTGATGTTAGTGAGGACAAGTTGGTTCAGAAACTTCTCATTTCTGTTCCAGCCAAGTATGAGGCAACTGTGTCTGCTCTTGAAGTTTATAAAACACTGAATCAAATGAAATTCAGTGAGGTTGTGAGTACACTTCAAGGACCTGAGCAAAGAAGAATTCTGAGAGGAGATGAAGGATCATAAGAAGCATATCATGCTAAGCAAAGATACAAGGGAAAGGAGACACAAGTACAGAAATATGAGAAGCAAATCACCATCACTTTCTGCAGAAAAGGGAGAGGGAGGCTCATCCAAAGGTCAGGAAGGATCTAGTGCAAGGAAGAAATGTGAGCATTGTGGCAAGATGAATCACCCTTCTTTTAGATGTTGGAGAAGACCATATGTGCAATGCAGAAAATGCCAGAAGAATGGGCACATAGCAAGGTTTTGCAAATCAAGCTTAAGAAGAAGTTGAGCAATTGTACATGGTTTCAAATGGCTCCTCAAATGCAGTGAAAGATGGGCTTGTGGATAGTGGATGTACCACACACATGACCAAGGATGAGAGCCTATTTCGAGCTCTGGACAAATCTTATAAATCCAGAGTAAAGGTTGGAAATGGGATGTTCATTGCAGTAGAAGGAAGAGGAGCTGTGATGCTTGAAGGAATCCATGGTACAAGCACAATCTCTGGTGTATTATTTGTACCAGAGATTAGTCAGAACCTCTTGAGTGTAGGGTAGCTATTGGAGAAAGGATTCAAAGTGGTATTTGAGAATAGGAGATGCTGCATCAGTGATTCAAGGGGATAACTGCAGTTTCAAATTCCAATGAAAGAGAAATGCTTCTCTTTCAATCCTAAAGATGAAAAGCAAATGGCCTTAGTGACTCAAGAAGAAGGAGAGAAATTGTGGCATAGAAGGTTGGGACACTTTCATGACAAAGGATTGTGGTACATGTCTCAGAATGGAATGGCTATGGGGCTGCCTCAATTGTCAGCAGGAAGGACTCTCGGTGGGATCTGTCACCAAGGAAAACAGTCAAGAGATCACTTCAAGAAATCAACATGGAGAGCAACAAGGAAGCTGGAATTGGTGCACACCGACCTATATGGACCAATGCCAGAAGACTCTCTAAATGGCAACAAGTACTATGTTATTTTCATTGATGATCTTAGTAGAATGTGCTGAATATTCTTCTTGAAGTTTAAGAATGATGTTGAGAGAGTGTTTCAGCAATTCAAAAGACATGTTGAGAATGAAAGTGGATGTAAAATTTATAGTCTAAGATCAGATAATGGAGGGGAGTACACATCTAGGGGCTTTGAAGAAATCTGCAAGCATACTGGAATTCATCAGCAACTGACAGCTCCCTACACACCTCAACAAAATGGTGTGAGTGAAAGGAAGAACAAGATCATAATGAACATGGTGAGGTGTTTGCTGCAAGAGAAAGAACTACCCAAATGTCTATGGCAGAAGCTGCTGCAACTATAGTTTTTTCTTCAAAATAGATTGTCAACTAGAGCAGTGGACAAGAAGACTCCAATCGAAGCTTGGTCTGGGGTTAAACCTTGTCTCAGCAATGTGAAAATATTTTATTGCATATGTTATACTTGGGTGCCTTCAGTAAACATAAGTAAACTTCATAAAAGAGCAAAAGTGGGCGTGTTTATTGGGTATGCTATGCAGTCAAAAGCTTATAAAATTTATCAGATATCATCTGATAAAGTCATCAACAACAAAGATGTGAAGTTTGTTGAAGAAATGAGACTCAACTGGGACACCAAGCAGATAGAATCTGATCAGCAAAACAAAAGATCTAGAAATACAACAGGATGGTGAAGACAGTTCAAGAGAAGAAGACACTCATGTGCATAGATATGAGAATCAAGGGGAGGAGTTGGATCCATATGAGTTGGAAGATGCTCCTCCTATTCGAGGAACCGGATCACTTGCAGAGCTAAATCAACAATGCAAGATTGCAGCACTGGAACCTAGACACTATGTTTATGTAGAAGCATATAGAAGATGGTTAGCTGCAATGGAGGAAGAGAGAAGAATGATTAATAAAAACAACACTTGGAATCTGGTTGACAGACCTCAAGGAAGGAAGATAATTGGGGTTAAATGGTTATACAAGACCCAGTGTAATCCAGATGGCAGCATAAATAAGTTTAAGGCAAGATTGGTAGTTAAGGGATATGGCCAGACATGGGGAATTGATTACATGGAGACCTTTGCACAAGTTGCAAGACTTGATACTGTGAGATTTCTACTTGCAGTTGTTGCCCAAATGAGTTGGAAAATCTTCCAACTTGATGTTAAATCTGATTTCCTTAATGGTATGCTTGATGAGGATATATACATTGAGCAACCAGAGGGCTTTGTGATTAAGGGAGCAGAAGAAAAGTTGTACAAGCTAACTAAAGCACTCTATGGTCTCAAACAGGCCCCTAGAGCATGGTACAATAGATTTGATGAGTATCTGAGGAGGCTTGGCTTTGTGAGAAGTCTGAGTGAGCATACTATGTACACCAAGAAATGAAAGGAGAGTTTGCTGGTATTATCAATCTATGTAGATGACATATTAGTCACTGGGAATGATGAAGAACAAGTGAGTGAGTTTAAGAGAAGCTTAATGTAGGAATTCAAGATGACTGATCTGGGTTTAATGTCATTCTTTCTGGGCATTGAGGTACAATAGACTGCAGGTGAGGTCTTCATTTGTCAAAAGAAATACTTGAAGGAGATGCTTAAAATGTTTCACATGGAAGACTGCAAGACCGTAAATACTCCCATGAATGTGAAAGACAAATGGAGAAGAGAAGATGGCAGTTCAACAACAGATAAGAGTATTTATAGAAGCTTGATAGGAAGCCTTATGTACATTACTGCTACCAGACCAGATATTATGTATACAGTGAGCACTATGTCGATGTATCTAAGCTGTCCAACAGAGACTCACATGATTGGAGCAAAGAGGATTCTAAGGTACCTGAAAGAAACTGCAGAGTTGGGAGTAAAAATTGAAAGAAAAGTTGAGTTAAAGTTGCATGGATATGTAGATAGTGACTGGGGAGGCTGTGTGGATGACTTGAAAAGCACTTCAGGCTATTATTTTTCTCTTGGATGAGAGTGTTTTTCATGGAGCTCTAAGAAGCAAGAAGTGATGGCTCAATCCACAACTAAGCCAGAGTTCATGTTTGCAATTGAGGCTGCTAAGCAAGCTGTGTGGATAAGAAAGTTGCTTAAAGACGTAGGAATGAAGGCAGAGAATCCAACAGCTCTATATGTTGATAATCAAGCAGCAATTGCGATCTCACAAAACCCAGTCTTCCATGGAAGAACTAAGCACTTCAAAGTGAAATATTATTATCTCATAGAATTACAAGAAGAAGGAGAAGTTAAGGTTGTTTGTTGCAAAACAGAGATGCAAACTGCAGATCTGTTAACAAAATTCTTTCCTGTAGGCAGGTTTATTTGGTTGAGAAACAAAATTGGAATGTCAGAAGGAATTTGATCCAAAGGGGAGTATTGGAGGCTGAAGCATGCTTGAATCAAATTTCATCTATCTCAACTCATTTGAAGATCATGCCTTTAATGAATTAGCAGTTATATTTTTTTTAGTTATGTTTGACAGTTATATGCTATGTCTGTGTAGTTACTTGTAGAAGTAGTTTAGTTAATGTGTTAGTGTATGAGCTGCTCTTATCCATTGAGCAGTTATGTAATGTTTTAGAGTATAAATACTCAAGACAATGATGCAGTTATTTTTTACTGATTAACAAATGATAAACATCAGTTATCATCATCTTCATATGGGTGTTCTTCATTTTGTTGTTCTGCATATGAATTGTCATCAGAAATCAATCTGATCTGGTGTGTTCATTGTGTATGAGTTAAACACAAGTAAATTGATGAGTTTGAGTGTTAAGATTGTGAGAAACAACAATTGTTCTTTTGCAAACAATTTGATATAATTCTGGACTGGTTGTAACCTATCTTCTGCTGATAATAAATTTGGGATAATATTATGAATTTGGAGATCATCCTTTCCTCTCTCAAATAAAATATTTATATTTAAATATGCTTTTTCATTACTAACAGATTATGCATTTTAGATGTTGTCCTTGTCTTTTTGTGGTATCACTATTCAAGCAGAGAGTACTCCAAGGAGGAGGATACAGTTCATATATTTGAAATGTCCTGGAGGGTAGAATGAATTCATTTCTTATATTACAAAAACCTCATAAAATGAAATGGGCTGCTAAGAAGAGTGCATGTAATGCGCTTGGGATAAAAATTCAGGACCCTGCTGGAATTCACACTGATTGCATATCTTAATTTTGGAGATTTGAAGCTGGTCAAGCATTGCAAATCCATATGGTGTTGGTTTACCTTCTTAAGACTCACACACCCCTATGACACTGTAAGACCATCTATCAAAGTTGGCATGTTTCATGCTCATCATTAGAACTTTTTGTTAATAATTTGTCATAGTCTAATATTTGAGCGAAGTAGATTTAATGTTTTGCATTTGTATTTCTTTATAAAAGTCTTACTTACTATGAAAAGACAAATTATCCTCTGATAAACAGTGATTTCACTTTTTTACTCACCTTATCTGCTTGCATGAGATTTAATCAAAGAACATATGAAGTACTAGTGATTTTTTTTTTGTAAATGTTAATCATCTATTTGATTTGGACAATTAATTTAAAGGATAACAATTTAAAATTGATCCAATGCTGCATCTTTATTGAACTCTTTAATTATACAATAGTTTTTGCAAAACCTTTCCATTCAAAATCAATTAGAACAAAACGTAACAAAAACAAAAAGAGTTAAAGAGAAAAAAAAGAAGTCTATGGAAAAGCTCTAGTGCTGCTATATATATTTATCCTAATGCAACCGTACCCACGACCCCACGCTGGGCACCCCACGATACACCAAAAATAGCAAGTAGTATCCTGGAGGTGCGACCTCCCTTGTTGGCGGCGCCGCCACAGAAAGCTTCCATCTACCGAGCTTTTCGATTGTGGGCGTCTCTGTCTTCAGTATCAACAGCCTTTGGTCCATCGAGAATGCGTGAGTCGTGAAAGGCACACGGTACATGGTCACCATCAGCTCCTCTTCACGGTCCAACGCCCGTTCCGGCGTCTCGAACTCGATCGTGAAATTTTGTCTGTGTGCCAAAACCTTGGGCACCGTCCCGTTCACGAAGTGCAGGCGATGCATGGCAGATGTTGGGCTCATGTACGGCGGGTAGAATCTCTCGAGCCTCATCTCGGTCGGGTACTTGGCGGTGTAGTTGTTCCTACTGTTGGGATTGCTACCGCCCACCATGATGCTGCCGTCCGGCAACACTGCAGACGACGAGTGATACATCCTCGCAACAGTCGCCGGCTCGAGACTCGTGAACCTATTATGTTCCTGAGGGAGCCTCGGCCGATATAGTAGAGGCTCAAAGTTAGGTCCATCGCCCATGAACCACCCAGCGGTGCCTCTAGTGGCACCGTTGATGATGAGAACCTCGGCGTTGGGCAAAAGCAGCATGTCTCCCATGACGCGGGGTGTCGGCATAGTCTCCATCCGCCAAGTCGCGTGGACATCGGTGATGGTGAGGCGACCGCAGCTCCGGAGCGCCGGGATATACGTCTTATGGTTCTGAGCTAGGCCNAGCTCCCCACCTGAGACGACGTGCCCAGCCACACAGGCGAACACGGCGAAGAAGAGAAACATCTGTGCAAAGCGATGGGTCGCCATAATTGCGCAGAGATTTGCTCGTTTCTTCTCGTCGGACGCAGAGGAAAAAGCCAAGCCTGAGGAGCAAGGAGACAATAATAATTTTCTAGTAAGCATATGTATATATAGGGACGCCGATATATATAGTTATTAGAATATACTACTAATCCGACTCGGGTTCCTGTTTCTAGTGGGAATTAATATTAAGCTACGTACCTTCTTGTTCTTGTTCGAATTCTATTCGTAAGCCAGATGGTAACTGCTGTGGGGATGATGTCGGCCCTCTTCCACCCCCACGGTGTCGCCGTCCACGACCACAACACCGGAGATCTGGTCTCCGGCGAGCTCTTTCAGGCGTTGCACTTAATTCCACCCGAGAGATTAATCATTAAAAAAGGAGGTGAGTTCGCTGCCTACGAGCATGCACAGCAATGTGACTTCCGGTGAGCATATTTTATACAACTCGGCGTTTGTGCTCTTTCATCAGTTTCCAACTAGGAATTTAAATTGAATCCTATTAGGAATACAGAAAATTATTAGCTGACAAATTAATTCATCATACTGAACGAAACTAATTGCTATAAAAAAATTCAAATTTTAATTTAGAACATAAAAGGATGTGAAATTCATTGTTTTTTTTACTTTGGCAAATAAAGTAACATTAATTTATTTTTTTAAAAAATCAAAATTTAACGTGCTACCACATATTTAATAAATATTTTTGTAATTTCACATAAATTTTATATTTGTATTAAGTAAGCATGTGTATTTAATATAAATTGGTCGGTATCCGAATAAAAATTGCCTTCTTATTGTTATGGTGTTTCAACGTCCATGTCCGATCTTCATCATTCAGAAACCAAAAAAGGCATTGCATTCAATCACTTGAATATAATATTCTGAAAATCCAATCATTCAACACATTTTACATAATCATTTTCTGTCTATATTTAAATTAAATTATGAGCTTAATTTGTGTCGACTTTTCCGTTGAATTGGGCATGAGAAATCTCGTTCCTTATGAGTTATGACCAATGTCATTAAAATCCGATCGACCGATTCAACCCCGAACCGATGCCTAGTTTGATCTAGTTTGAATGCAAAATCGGGATGAACATCTGACCAGATACAACTGGTTCGAACCGAGTAAAATCTATGAACCGGCGAACTAGTAAAACTCGAGTTCAATGTTAAATTTGAAAAAAAAAACAAACTAAAAATGGAAGGAAAATATTTATAAAAGGAAATAATTTGAAAATAATCAGCAACAACAAAAATGGAAATAAGAATAAATTTGGGGGAAGAATAAATAAGGAGGAAAAAACGGAAAGTAAAAAAAAAATATAATAGTAAATGGAAGTTAGGTCAATGATTTAATTTAAAATAATTAATATAAGATTATTAGTATAATAATATTAATCATCATAATTTTTTTGATAACCATTGAAGTGTATAAAAGGAAAATAATGGCAAAAAAATGGAAATAGGAAATAAATGGGAAGTAGAGTAAATATGAAAATAAACGAAATAAAAAAACGAGGAAAAAGGTGAAAATAAAATAATTTCAAGTAAAATAATAGGAAAGTTAGTGATAATTTGGATTAAAATATTTAATATAATATTATTAGTATTATAAAAATAATTATATATCAATCATCAT
>LTAE01011079.1:0-15808 GCA_001647135.1 Pontederia paniculata
TATAGTAAATATAATTATTAATTCCTATTTAATATATGGCGAAGTAAATGTATGTATGCTTGACATTAATTTATTTGTATTTTTTTATAGAACTTTTGCTTATCACCATGTCTTCTATTTCCAAGAACATTGTCGCCAAACTCAATAAGGGCGATAAATTGAATGATGATAATTACGAAATTTGGAGCATGAAACTCCAATATGTGCTTGAAGAGCAAGAGGCACTTGAAACTTTAAATGTTATTATGGAAGAACCTGAAATAGGCAATACGGTCCAACATAAGAGAGATTGTGAAGCCTATGATGCTTGGAAGAAAAAATTCTATTGCTCATTTTACCTTATTGAGTAGTATGAATGATGACATCATGAGAAAGTTTAGAAAGCATGATAATGCAAAGGACATGTGGTCCTCACTCAAAGAGAAATTTGGAGGTACTTCACTTACCAAAATTTGTGCTCTTACCATCAAGTTTGACACTTATAAGAAATGTCCATATCATGATATAAAAAAGTATCTGAGACATATGTCAAACATCATAACTCAACTCAAAGATGTTGGTTCGACATTAAGTGATGAACAACAAGTCCAAGTCATCATTCGTTCCTTACCTCAAAGTTGGGAGCATATGAAGATGCATGACTCATGATGAAAATATTAAGATCTTAAAAGATGTTATGCGTCATCTTGAATTGGAAGAAGATCGCCTTGAGGCTAGCAAGCCTGAATTGTATATGGCAAATTCCAATTCACAAAAGAATTTTAAGCGCAAACGTTTCAAAGAAAAGAAACATGGTCAAATTTTGGAAAAGGAAAAGAACATGTTCGACCAAATAAAATATCAAAGAAAAACCAGCATAACATCAAAGGACATAAGAAGAAGATGAACATAGAAAAGGTTAAATGCTATAATTGTAATAAATATGGTCATTTTGCTCGTGATTATATCGAGCCCAAGAAGGTATTTTTTATCCTTATACTAGTGAGCTTTGTGTTTCTAGTTGTGTTTTATTAACTGAATCAAATCCTTTATGGATAGTTGACTCAGGAGCCACCGACCATATCAGAGAGATTGAGAAGTCTTCATAGATTTTCGACGAGTCCCACATGGAGCAAAATTGATCTATGTCAGGAACAACAATAAAATTGTTGTCAAAGGGATTGACACATGCAAATTGGCTCTACGCAATGGTCGAACACTTCTTCTACATGACGTCTTATTTGCACCTGAGATTAGGCGAAATATTATCTCAGTGTTGGTGTTACTTAGACTAGGTTTTATTTGACATTTTTATGATAACATTGTAAAGTTGTATTTAGGAACTACTTATTATGGTTCTAATTATATTTTAAATAGTTTTGTTGTAATGGATTTAAATTATGAATTTCATGATTGTAATGTAAGCTTTTCTATGTTTACCAATTCTCATAATTTTGAAAATGATGTGAATGTATGGCATGCTAGGCTTGGTCATATTAGTCAACAAAGAATGAATATATTAGCCAAACAAGGTTTATTGACTAATATTGATCAAGTAGATTTATCTACTTGTGAATTTTGTCTACCCGAAAGAGCTGCAAGAAAATCATTTGGAAAAGGAACTAGAGCACATTATCCATTTCAATTAGTTCATCCTGACATTCGTGATCCAATGAACGTAAAATCTAGGCATGGAGCATTCTAATTTATCATTTTTATTGATGACTCTACTCATTTTGGTCATGTCTATTTGATTGCACATAAATCTGAGGCATTAAAATGCTTTAAGAATTTATCTTTGGTTGAAAATCAATTAGACAAACGAGTAAAAATATTAAGAATTGATCGAGGTTGTGAATATTTATCGATTGAATTCAAAAAGTTTTGTGATGAAAAGAGAATTATACATCAATTGAGCATCCTTATACCCCACAACAAAATGGTGTTGCGGAACGAAGAAATAGAACGCTTTTAGAAACGATTAGATCAATGATGACACAACTCAATTACCTATCACGTTTTGGGGTGATGCATTATTAACTGCCACGTTTATTCTCAACCGAGTGCCTAGTAAATCAGTTGCTACCATCCGATATGAGTTATGGACAAGTAGAAAACTTGATCTTAATATTTTGAAACATTGGGGTTGTGCTGCCTATGTTCATGATCTCTCTCACAGTTTGGTAAATTAGGTCCAAGAGGAAAGAAAAATATCTTTATAAGATATTCTGAAAATTTGAAAGGTTATGTGTTCATAGGTCATCAAGACAATATGAGTGTAACTAAATTTGAATCATGTGATGTCATTTTTTTGGAAAATGAATTTCCTAAAAAGGGTGAATAGGTGAAGCCTTAATAGCTCTTCTTCAAGAAAATAAGGAGCCAAAGAATTTTCAAGAGGCTTTATCATACTCTGCTAATGATAAATGGATTAATGCAATGGAAGAAGAATTAGAGTGTATGAGATCTAACCAAGTTTGGGAATTGGTTGATCTTCCAAAAGGACTCAAAGCTATCGGGAATAAATGGGTTCTCAAAATTAAATACAAAGTTGATGGTACAATCGATAGATATAAGACTCGTTTGGTTGCGAAAGAGTACACACAACAAGAAGGAATTGACTATGAAGAGACTTTTTCATCTGTTGTGCATTTTACCTCTATTCATTTAATTATGGCTATTGTTGCTAGTTTAGATCTTAGATTACATTAGATGAATATAAAAATTGCTTTTCTTAATGGAGAATTGAACGAATAAATTTATATGAAACAACCAGATAATTTCATTAAAGAAGGTTATGAACATAAAGTTTGTAAACTTCTAAAGTCCATATATGGTTTAAAGCAATCTTCAAGACAATGGTATATTCGTTTTCATAATGTCATCATATCTAATAATTTCAATATGATTGATAAAGATCATTGTGTTTATATTAAAAGATCTAAAAATAAGTTTGTCATTATGATATTATATGTTGATAACATACTTATAACCGGAAATGATAAGGAGTATGTGGATGATATAAAAATTTGGTTGTCATCTAATTTTGAAATGAAAGATATGAGTGAAGCTGCATATATTATTGGAGTTAAGATTTCAATAGATCGTTCAAGAAAATTATTATCTTTTTCACAAGAGACATATTAAAAAAAGTGCTTGAACGATTCAATGTGCAGAATTACAAGCCTATTGACACTCTGATCAACAAAAGCGAAGTCTTAAGTAAAAAATTGTGTCCTAAGACTCAACAAAAAAAGATAAAATGAGTAGAATTCCTTATGCTAGTGTAGTTTGTAGTCTAATGTATGCTATGATGTGTACTAGACCTGATATTTGCTTTGTTGTTGGCATGGTAAGTAGATATCAATCCAATCCTGATACAGAATATTGGAAAGCGATCAAGAGAATCTTACGATATCTAAAGGGATCTATTGATTATGCTCTCTGCTACCAAGGAAGTGACATGCATTTAAAAGGCTACACAGATGCTGATTGGGCTGGAGATGTTGACGACAGAAAATATACTTCTGGATATGTTTTCCTATTAAACAATGGTGCTATATCATGGAGTAGTAAGAAACAATCATGTGTAGCTTTGTCTACAATGGAAGCAGAATATATTTCTCTTTCTTTAGGTGTGCAAGAAGCTGTATGGTTAAAAAGATTTTTGGATCATTTGATTGTTAGTCCTAATAGTACTAATCCAGTATTAGTACATTGCGACAATCAAGCGACAATTGCATATGTTTAAGATCCAAAATATCATTGCAAGACCAAACATATAGATATCAAGTACAAATATGTGAATGACATAATAAATGGAAAGAAGCAAGAGTGGAGTATATTTCTACATGAGATATGGTTGCAGATCCAATGACAAAGTCTATTCCTCGNAAACATATAGATATCAAGTACAAATATGTGAATGACATAATAAATGGAAAGAAGCAAGAGTGGAGTATATTTCTACATGAGATATGGTTGCAGATCCAATGACAAAGTCTATTCCTCGAGATGCATTTATTAAGCATACAAGATCTCAAGGATTGTGTAGACGTTGATATATATATTTTTTATTGTATTTCCCAAACAATGTTTTAATGTCAAAGTTATTTTTAGCATACGTACATGTGAATGTTTTTATACATTCTTTTATATTTATGAAGAAGCATGTTAGACAAATAAATGATTGACCTTCTCACACATGTAGCTACTTTTTCATTTGAGTAATGAATGAGGATGATGTAATTATCTAAATGATAATTAATG
Organism: Pontederia paniculata; assembly: GCA_001647135.1. Classification (NCBI taxonomy): domain Eukaryota; kingdom Viridiplantae; phylum Streptophyta; class Magnoliopsida; order Commelinales; family Pontederiaceae; genus Pontederia; species Pontederia paniculata. The sequence goes on from LTAE01011079.1 coordinate 4,249, forward strand.
TGCAAGTTCAAGATATTAAATATTATATAATGATTGAAAATTATTATAACTATTAAGTGAAATTAATTTTGTTTTCACATTTTATCTTTATTGCCAGATATGAGTTCTAAAAGGAATTAGATCAGGGAACTCAAAATTAAACACTGAGTGTTTGATTATTATCTGTACAACATTAAGTTCTGTAAAAAAAATATGCGCTCCTTTGGAAAGGGAAATAATGTTGTAGCATATGATTCATACTATATGTGCAAATAATTTCGATCATTGAGGGTAACGTAAGAATGATCTTATCTTATCGTTGTGTGAGACCTTAAGGCAAATCTAAGCTTTTTCTTGTACCCTTAAGACTCTTATCAGATACTCAAAACTTGAGATCATATTTGTTATATTAAAATGTTAATAATGAATCATGAATAATTCGATTCAACGGAAGATTTTAGAAAACAAGATCAAATCAATGTTAAGAGAATCGTGAAAAGAGGAAGATCATTAAGTAATCATATCAATTTTGTATTCGCTAGTCGACCAATTATAATTTGTCTATGTGAAAAGATATAATTGTGAATACAACATGTTATTTATTAAGATCACGAAGAGTTATTTTTTATTTGATTAAATGATCTAGGGTATTGCATACTCTGATATATTTTTGAACCATTGTTATTGAGATGCTATGTTTATCCTAACATATGCATAACATTAAAGTATACTAGTCGCACGACTTATCTCCTAGTATGATCTTTTGACAAACTAACAAAAATACGTTCATTTGATTTTTGTTATGAGTTTATTATGTTTGAGTGAGAGATGTTGAACTATAGTCAATATCCACTCATAATAATATTTGAATTGTTAATTCAACACTCATAACTACATATAATTACTTGGTAGTTTTTATTTTGTGAGAACTACCACCTTTGCTTTCTATAAATACATATGATGATCAAGAGAAAAAAAAAGCAAAGAGAGTGCTCATAAATTTGTATTAACGAGGGATTTAAGTGGTGAACAAAAGAATTATTTCATTGATAATTAATTTTTAGTACCGGTGATAAAAAAACTTGATTCTTTTTTTTTGCTTTCACTTCTATAATTTTGATGTAGAATTTATTTCAAAATTTTTTCGCTATCAATTAGTGACGAAAGATTTATTCATTTTCCGTTGATATCATTACTTTGAATATGTTCTTTTTTCAATTATAATTTCCAATCATTCTCATTCTGCTGTGCACAAGAAAGATTCACATTTTTGCAAAATAAGAAATGACTCGATGGAAATCTCTTTCAAGAAATAGCAACTTAATCATCAAACTAAAGCTAACAGTATGTCATCTTTATTAAAGATCAATTAAATCAGGGAGTATATAACTATAATAAAATATATAAAATACGAAATTACAAATATATTTAAAATATAAATATAAAGATATTATTTTTTAATATTTTATTTTTTTAAAATTGTTATTAACACATCTGATTTAAAATAATATCTGAGTCAGTTCAGAGGTCGTTGTCGTAATAATGTTCGCTTATTTAACGAATAATAAGCCAAAACTACTATGTTGATTTTGTTTTGCTTTTGTCTTTTATATATATATATATTAATTATAATATGCTCAATCCAATCACAACACGTCGGCAAACGTGAGCAATGGTGTCGAATATGACAGAAACCGGATTCATTGCGTCCTCCCGCGAGTCTATAAATAGATGGCCGTTGTTGCGGCCGTCGCCACCGCCACTCGAAGTGCCGTCGCCGCCTCACTGCTCTGCCGCGCCTCCCAGCGCCGCTTCCACTCTCCAGCGAGCCGCTTCGCCCGGCCGCCCGGATCCACCTCGCCTTTCCTCTCCTTCCGCCGAGGTCTTGCTCGAATGGGGCATTCCGCCGCCGATGCTGCCGCCGCCATTGAAACTTCCATTCCGGAAACAGTCGGCTTGACGAAGCCCAATTCCATCGAGATCCCTCAGGTATTCGTTTTGGTCTTTAAGCCTTTGGTTCCTGTTCTGTTCTTCTGGCCGCTCTCTGCCATAGGCGATCACCTGTTTGATGAAATGTCTAGCTATTCTTGATACCATTTTGGAGCTTGATTTGATATCTATGATGTGTTGGATTCGTTCATCGTCACTCTTTCTTAATCGCATATAAGGACATGTTTCATTTTTTTTATATTTCAGTAGGATAAACGGATTCACATATTCTTCTCCCAATACTTTCTCTTGTAGATCATATTTTCCGCGAAGGACATAGATTTTGCAGACTGGAAAGGAGACATTCTTGCTGTTGTTGTCTTGGAAAAGGATGTGACGAAGGACTCAAAATCAAAATATGAAAACTCAATTTTGAAAAAACTTGACGACAAACTTGGTGGCCTTTTGTCGGAAGCATCCAAGGAAGAGGATTTTAATGGAAAGGCTGGCCAGGCACTTGTTCTTAGAGTACCTGGTTTGAGTTTTAAACGACTGGGATTGTTTGGTCTTGGGACACCCTCCAATTTGACGGCATACCGGGGCATTGGAGAGGCTATTGCAGCAATTGCAAAGTCGGTCCAAGCAAATAATGCTGCTATCATTCTTGCATCATCAGTGTCAGAGGAACTGAAGCTTCTTGCTGCTTCAGCAATTGTATCAGGTCTCTCTCTCTCTCTCTCTCTCTCTCTATATATATATATATATATATATATATAAGATCTGGTTATGGTCCGTTCTGCATATCTTAACTATGCAACAGCATTACTATAGTTAATTGGGATATAAAAAATTCTACATATTAGACATTTCCTATTTTTAAATCATTTTTGTCATCGTGCATCATGTGTTCGGAAGGTACCGTGCTGGGCATGTATGAAGACAATAGGTTTAAATCAGAATCGAAAAAGATGTCACTTAAAGAAGTTGATATTATTGGTTTTGGTTCTGGAGCTCAGCTGGACAAGAAACTTAAGTATGCTACTGATATCTGCTCTGGAGTGATTTTCGGAAAAGAGCTAGTAAATGCACCTGCAAATGTACTTACACCCGGTATGCTCAAATTTATATCTCCTGGTATTTGGATTAACATTTTAGTATTTTCTTTCAAATTCTTTCTTATTAAAATAGTCAAGGGTTCTATTACTCTAATGTAGTAGAATGACAACTAAAAGGCTTGCCATCATTTTCCTCTAAAATAAAAGAAACTCAAGATTTCTTTTGTGGTTTTCCCACTATTCAGGTGTGCTGGCTGAAGAAGCGTCAAAAATTGCTTTGTTGCACAGTGATGTTCTCAGTGCCACTATATTAGATGCAGAGAAATGCAAAGATCTAAAGATGGGTTCATACTTGGGTGTTGCTGCAGCGTCTTCAAATCCCCCACATTTCATCCACTTATGCTATAAGCCTCCTGGTGGTGATACGAGAAGAAAATTAGCTATTGTTGGGAAGGGTTTAACGTTTGACAGGTACATATCGATTATCTAGATGGTTTGTCCTTTTATTAAGAAGAAAATCCTTCTTTTCTTGATGACAAGAAAAAAATCCTCTTATACGTAAAGTTCATGACAACTTCTCCCACATAATCTTTTGTGATGTTCTTTAGTAACCATTTTTTTCAAAACTTTTTTTGTGCACAATTAATTCATTGATGTGTTGTTCTTACAGTGGAGGATACAACATAAAGGTTGGGGGTAGCATCGAGATAATGAAAATTGATATGGGAGGTGCTGCAGCTGCCTTAGGTGCAGCAAAAGCCTTAGGTCAAATTAAGCCTCTAGGAGTCGAAGTAAGTCTACATCTGGAGTGCTATTGACAATTTGGTATAACTGAGTGCTTCTTATGTGCTCTATAATTTTTGCAAAGTTTTAGCTGTGTCTTGTTTCTTAACACAAGGACCATTCTAATTTCCAGGTTCATTTTATAGTTGCTGCTTGTGAAAACATGATTAGTGGAACAGGAATGAGACCAGGTGATATAGTCACAGCTTCCAATGGGAAGACTATCGAGGTATAATTTTTTGCAAGTTCAGATTTGGATTGATACTATCAATCACATATTTCTTTTCATCTATAAGACCATAATATGGTACAACAATTAGCAGAAAAGAGTTTCTGGCCTTGATAATGTGCATTAGGTTATCATCACTTTTTTTCTTTGTCTTTTTGGTTTTTGACAAGGGTGAAGATGGTTACTGGTTGTACACCTTTTGTAACGATTACCTTTTGTCTGATAAAAGCAGAATTAGGTTATTTCTATGTTCGGGTTAGTAATTTCAGTTGTTTCTGGTGGTTTACTTTAATTTCTCCCTATTTGTCAGTACATAAAGTCTTGTTTCACCACAGTTATAAAACCTTCTCTTGGTGAGATTCCAACAAGTCATGTAGACTTAAATTGCGGTGTTTGAAGTTCTCTGTATGATATCTCACTTTGCGAAGTACATATTTTTTTGCAGGTCAATAACACTGATGCTGAGGGAAGGCTTACCCTTGCAGATGCTTTGGTTTATGCTTGTAACCTGGGCATTGAGAAAGTGAGGGCACATAACTTAGATTTTACTTGTCTTGAAGGTTTTACTTGACTATGGATACATAAAAATCTCTAAATGACAAAGTTCTACTTCAATTTCTTACACCACTCTATTGTTCAGTTTCTCGCATAACAAAATGCTCTTGCGGTATTACACAAAATATTCCAAGGCATATACAAACTTAAAATCATGATCTAAAGATTGAAAGAACTATGGAGCACTGCATACAATTTGAAGATGAGTTGTTTTACTTCAAGGATCTACCTAATTAAAAAGGTGTTTAACAAATTGCAGTAGAAAAATCCCAATCAGCTTTTTGACTTTGTGGTATTCAGGGACTGTTGTGAGATTGTGAGTTCCTTTTTGTTTTCGAGATGTTACCCAATATTTTCATACTGCAATAATACCATCCTTTTCACTAGAAAAGAGGAAGTACTCTCCTTAGATAAAAACTATGGTATTTTATGTACCTATATCAGCACAGTGGAATAGATTCTTTTACATTTAATGATGACATAAGTAACCTACCTTATCTTTGGGGTCATGATGTTTATTATTAATATGATTAACACATGGACATGTTCTTTTATTGAAAACACATGTTTGTATGGAAGTTTTTGTTAGTTGGAACAAAAAGTATATAGTATTTTGTTTGTCTAGGAACGAGAGTATTCTTTTTTTAGGAGAGATAAATAGTAATAATTCAAGTTTCTGCATGTAAACATTGTTGACACTTGGAATCCTTACCCAGGTGGTTGATCTGGCAACACTAACTGGTGCTTGTGTAGTCGCCCTTGGACCCAGTATTGCAGGTAATCCCCTAATGACAAAGCTCCCCATGCAATATAGTTTTTTGGAATTTCTTGTATTGACCTTGTTCATATGACAAAGCTTTTCCTAGTTAGCATGATGAAAGAAAGAGGTAAGTAATTAGCGATAGCATTTAGTATCTGGTTCTATTTAGGGGATGAGCCTTAATGTACCAGATATGTTACTCTTTTCTTGACTGGAAGATCATGGATTTGAGCCATTGAAGCAGCTTCCTTTCTTTGACAACTAAGGGGAGACTGCAGATATCTGTTCTGCACCCCACCCCCACTTTTAACTGTAGATTGTACATTCTTTGCCCTAAAAGAAGTTCTTTTTTTCATTGAGAGAGATTTGCCAATGAGAAAGTTGGCATGTATTTGCTAGTTTTACATAGTTATTGTTTCCTACTTGGTTCGTCCTCAATTAAGCATAAACAATTGTTTTACATTGTTGTCAGTTTAAAGTCCTTTGTTGTCTTCACACGTTCAATATTAATCATAAATAATCAAAGTGGAGAAGCTGCCAAAACCATATAGCTGATTCTGGTTGTTTCCTCATTATTGTTAGATGATATATGTTTCCTTCCAACAATGAAACTAAAAGTTTCTCTTTATCTGGATGGTTATAATTCTTAGTAGCTGTCTTTTCTTGTCTAAAACATATATCATCTAATTTAATTGCTTTCGGCTACCACTTACACATTTGATCAGTGTTTACATTATACGAAATGTAAAAGCAAAACCAGATGGTTTGCCTTCTACTTTTTACCAAGGGCTTGTTTTGTCCTTTGGAAGCTAACTTAAAGCTTGTTTTGCATCATATATTTTTTCTCCTAGTGTTTCTTTGTTTGGAAACTTCCAAGTTCCCTATCAAAGAAATGAAAGAACTTCCAAGATTGGAAGATCTTCCAAAAGTAAAGGGAAAGTGTGTTGTTTCTGGTTCCTTTGCTACAGACAACAACTGGAAAATCCCCATCTTCTCGTTCTTTAGTTACTCGGTAAACAAGTTGCAAAGTTGAACTAATTTTGGCTCTGCTGTAATTCAAATATCTTGAAATAGGGACATTTTCCTTCTCCACTGAAGGGCTAGATTAATTTCTTTATACAGAAAAGTTGCATGATAAGCTGCATGTATTTCTACAGGATTTTTCACGCCCAGTGATGACTTAGCCAAGGAGATTGTTGCAGCTTCAGATGTCACAGGAGAGAAATTCTGGAGAATGCCATTGGAGGAAAGCTATTGGGAGTCCATGAGATCAGGTGTAGCTGACATGCTTAACACTGGAGGTCGTCAAGGTGGGGCTATAAATGCAGCTCTTTTCTTGAAACAGGTATGCTTATTCTTTATTATCTCAAGGTTCTATCAGCATAATTCATCCTGGAGTTTTTCTTTAAAATGTTGATATTATGAAAGAATAAGGACCGGGTGACTGGAGATTAGAGTTCTGTTAAAGAATTATGGGTTTGTGGAAGTTGTATATTTATTAAGCTTGATGAAAAGAACATGTGATGGCTTCAAGTCGGGCCCAACGGTAGAACACATTACAGAGAAACTCAAAAAGTGTCTCTCCTCTTTTCACTCTCAGGGGGCTGGCCGACGACCCTGGACCAGGCAATAAGTCAGCTCGACTTGCCCACCGAAAAACGGTTAATGATACATCAAATTATGCAGGGAATCCTCCTCAGAATCTGGGTCGTCTTCGCGGGTCGAGAAGAGCTTAGCTTTCGAGAATGTTATGATATGGCTTGGCGAGAACTGGCTGAAGCATCTAAAAAGCGTAGAGGGCTCCAATCAAGATGAATATCCCGTTGAAGAGGAAGGTTATGAAGGGACTATCCAGAACCAGAATCATGTAGATTAGTGATGTTTTGATATAGANCGAGGGTGAGTGAACGGCTAGCCAAAGCTTCTCGAGAGAACAGGTAACTCGCTTTTCCTCAAGTTCCAAGCTACGCAATTCTGGTCTGCTCTTTCTGAAACTCAGAAAGGGTCGGACACAAGGACAAGCCCTTTGAACCCGTTGAGCCGGTTTGATTTCCCGTTTTTGCCCCTCACCGGCTCAGTCAGACTGAAGCAAGGTCATTTGTGAACTCGACCATCCGGGCCGGTCAGGAGCGAACGAACAATAAAGGTCGGGCTGCGGATACCGGAGGGAGGGGTAGACAAGAAATTGAAGAAGAGGGAACCTCGCGCAAGAAACGGCTCTGCTGCAATGGATGGCAGAGGGTCCGTAGTACCCGAAGCACTGGAGTGATCCAGTAGCCGGGAAGGGGCCTAGAAGTGCCTACTACTACACCACACTACACCGAGTCGCACGACGTTTTAACCGAAAGAACTTCTTGCGCAATTCATGCGTTTCCGTTTTTATGACCATAAATTGTTTCTTGATTTTCATTTCTTTCAGACATGGATTCAGTTTCTACCTTGTTAACTTCTCATATCACCTCCTAAACTGCAAGCCCTTCTTTCTTTGAAATATTGACTACCTCGTCTCCTTTATGGTCAGTTGGCATAACTCAGTTGTTGCTACATTTGTCATTGAGACATAGAGATGATATTATTCTGTGGTCAAAGCACATAGCAAATTACCAACCATTGAGAGTTTTTGGGAACTTTAGTTTCGGTTTTTGTGAGCCCCAAAATCACACCTCGTCTCCTGGCAAAATGTTCTCTTGGGTGCGCTACGACCTTCTTTTAGTTTTACGTTGACCAATTGCTAGGTTAACATCATAGACATATCATTTAAAACCAACACTTTAAACTAAAACGTCTTTTCAAACTAATGGAAATAAGGGTCTATTACATAAGTTCTAGGAAATCTTTTCAAACATCCTATTCCATGTGCACAACAGATCACCACGAACTGCATCATCATCAGCACCATCGATATTTACTAGGCATCTGGATTACCTACAGAATTGAATCGCTGGGGAGAAATATCTCGTGAGTTGTGATGCCCAATATGTAAAAATCATAGAAAGGTGACAATAATCGAGGTAGCATATATTTGATAAATCCTTTCATTTCCGATTTAAACAGTAAAGACATGTGGAAGAATCAGTACTTATCAAATTTTTTTATCTTTCATATTAGTAATAGTGGCAAAAATATCAGTTACATCTTTCACATCTCGTATTCCCTTGCCATTTTTTTTGCGGAGAACATGAGCGCATCGATGATCAACAGTCCGTTTCTCACAGGTATGATGTGGGTCCCACGATCACGGACTGTGTTGCTCGGGGCGGGTTGTTTTGGTCGGAGGTAACGACCCGTGTCAAAAGTTGACACGATCGGCTCCGGGGACATGGACCGTGTCCATAAGGCATGTGGTCCGTTTCCCGACAAGTTGATGTTTATAGTTTTCTATCGGTGGACGCGGCCCGTGTCGGAGGTCAACATGGTTCGTCCTCGACGTTACTTATGCCGACACTTGAAGACGCGGCCCTTTATTTCGGAGACAATATTTTATAAAAAATCATCAAAATAATCCGGACAATGAAAACCCCTACCAATAGAGAGAAAATCCATCGAAAACCCCTTTTTGTTCGTTATCTTAGATGAAAATCATTAATCAATATAAACATGAGAATTGTTCTCCACCTATGATCCGAATTACATACCTTTTTCCAAGAAGCGTTATCCCTATTCATTCCTCGTCCTATGTCGTCTTCCCTGTTCCTCCTTCGCGAAAAGCTCTCTTCTTTCTACTCCATGCGTCGCTCTTTTTCGTCGGTCTCTCCTAGTACAAATCCCAAGCTTGAAGGATGGGGTTGTAGGAGAAATAAAACCTCGAAGTCCTCAGCAGGAGAAGAGAGAGGAGAGAAGGGAGGAAGAGAATTACCTGGTGGTTGGGGCAGAAAATATGACTTAGGGCATTATCTCGTGGTTAGTGGCTTCTACAAAAGGGGAGATTAGGGTTTTAGGTTAGTTTAAACATAATAAAATTTGTAGCCCTAATTCAATTCAAACCCGGACTCTGACACGAGGCAATGCGGCCCTCATCCTACATGGACACAATCCATTTAATGCTTCTCTTTTGTTTCATCATATTCCAAGCTAAACACGACATGCGTCCTATTCGAACACGGCCCATGTTGACCTCTCCGTTTTCGCGTTATCTCATGAGTTGGACACAACACGGCTTGCATCCGAGTTGGACAGGGGCCCGTGTAGAGCTGTTGTCGGTTTGGGGTGTTACAGTTTTGGTGACCATGGTTCTTGAATCTGCAGGAGTAATCAAGGAATTCATTCTTAGGGGCTTCTTTATCCTATTTAAGGAATTCATTCTTAGGGGCTTCTTTATCCTATTTTTTGTTTTTTATTGTAGGTCTTCACCTTGTAAAACTGAAAAAAACGTGTATCAAACTTATTAACAAAGATATTAATGGGTTATATTAGATGGTTAGTTGAAGTAAACTTAATTACAGGCGCTAGTACCTATATGGTTTGTTTGCATAATAATTTATGGCATAGAACTAAAGTTAGTTACATATTCCTCAGAAATAAATTACATGGTATTTCCCTCCCAAAAAATTACATGGTATTTTAACTCATCAATTCTACGGTTAATGTTCATGGAGAAGGAATGTTCATATCTATAGCAGAGTATGCCTTACACTTTTGAGGGTCCCGTTCAAGTTGGATTACAAATTTTATTTTTTCAAGCATTTAAAGAGTTTTTTATTGAACTTTTTGATAATACCTAACAAATATTATAGTCTTTTGTTTTTTGTAATATAATATTCCATAATTTATACCCTTGGCAAACATCAAAATCAAGATGATAAAAGCGAATTCCTTCAAAGGTAGGTACTCTTTTATATAAAAAAAGTTTGAAGATCCCACTAATTAATTTTTGTTATCACGATACTTTATTAGGGCATTTTTTCTCATACTGTGGCTTATTTAGGTTTATTTCAAGTAGGCAACAGCGACTTAGGTCCCAGAATCAGAAATATCTCACCTTGAAGCTCATCATATATGTTTTGGAAGGAATATCTAATTCTTAAGTCTGCATATGATGGTTTCTTTTTTGTTTGAATTGATTTTTGATGCCATTAACAATTCTATTTGAACTTCTTTTGTTTACAGTTCGTCAATGAGAAGGTCCAATGGCTTCATATCGACATGGCAGGACCTGTGTGGAATGATAGAAAACGGGCTGCTACAGGATTTGGAGTTTCAACATTGGTTGAGTGGGTTCTAGAAAACTCTTGCTAGAACAAGTTGAGATTCTTGTCGAACACAACGTAGCTGTTGCCATGCCAAATAAGTCGACAGGAAGGTTGACGAATGATGATTAGTGTAGAAAAATAAATGTTCTATGATCAAACATTTTGACAAATCGCAAAAAATCAAGTCTGTGTGGGCCGAGATGACGGGCTAGTGCGGTGGCCTAGTTTTGGCCTTCTCTAGTGTTGTACTCATCACTTACACACATTCTTATCTCATGATTTGTTTCAATTGCCATCTTTCATAATACTTGTTATTTGAGTACGATATATACACACACACAAAATATATATATTCAATGTAATTTATTGCATAAATATTTTATTCATATATATAAGATAAAATATTTGTGTAGCGCTATAATTTAGAGTCCAACTTTTTTTCCTCACGATATATACTTTAGCAATATGAATAAATATGCGGACATTGAGATGCCGCAGATTAAAAAAATATAATTAATCCATTCCATTTCGGTATATACAAGATAAATTGATTTTGTTAACTAGTTACAAAATTGCATTCTCTTGCGTCAGTTATCACATGCTCCCAAAAAATCTCATTTGAAATGTAGGAATAATTTGATTTGATGTAATTATAATTTTTAGATAAATGATTGTAATTGAAAATTTTAATATGATTTAAGTTACTTTTTCTAGATTTGAATAGATATAAATGATATTCTAGAAAATGAATTACGTTGTTTGGTTAAAAACAAAATTTATGTAAATATTTAATTAAAATAAAATATTATCATATAGAAATATAAATAATTAATTGAAATACAAATGAAACTTAAAATTAACTTTTTTTTATTTTTTTCTGTAGGATTTAAATGGCACCAAGAGAGGAGGGGGGTGTGAATTGGTGTATTAAAGACTTTTACTCTCTTTGACTTAAACTAGATGTGTTATGACAGCGGAAGCATATATATACGAATGTAAACACAAACAGAGAAGAGAGTAGAAAGAAAATAAACACAACACGCAGTTTGTTATCGAGGTTCGGCCGAACTCTTGGCCTACG
>LTAE01011080.1:0-15808 GCA_001647135.1 Pontederia paniculata
TTCAATTCACCGTGGATACGATACCCGAGGTTAGCTACTCGACCTATGCACTTGCAGATTTGAGGAAGCTAAGGGTTAAAACTTAATTTTCATAATTCATATTCACACACAATTCATCACACAAAACCATAGCACTATAAACCTCACATCAATAATCTTCCTTAACGGATAAACCAACTACCCGGATGAGGATAACCTATCAAGTATTCCTTAACGGTTCTACCCTTTACATTATGATCACATGTTGCATTCAAATATTTTTCTAAACTATTAAATCATCCTTAACGGATTGACCTAACATACCACAAATGATAATGTCCTTAACGGATCAAAATCGCAGGACATGAATTGCAGATATAATTGACCACACTACACAGTTAATGATCAAAAGCATAAAATTCAGGCAATCATGTTCTCAAAAGAAACAACTAAAAGTTATAATCAAAGTATGTGAAAGTATACAAATTCTAGACCTAATAAATATTCTTTTACAAACAAATTTCGTCACACGATAGATACATAAGATAAAACTTAATACAAGTTCATCCCAACATAAAATGGAATGAAGGAATACTATTCTGGATGTCGACAAGACTTTGAGCAATCTCCTTAACGGATGTATTGATCTCATGCTCTTCTCCATAGTACTTTGAAATAATCTTCTGTTCTCTGACTCCAAGGTTGTCGTTGACGGATCTAGCCTCCCTTTTTCAAATTGAAGATGACATCTTTATACCCCTCTTCAGGTTAGGGTTTCCTAGGATTGAATGTAATGTTTACATATGAGCCTCCCGATCAAATTCACCTCTAGTCAATGGTTGTATTGAAACTCCAATAAAAACTCTTCCAAATAGTCATAAATACCTTGAAATCAAATATTCCGAACCTCCAATCTGATAGAAATCTCTCTGGCCATCAAATTATATCAATCCTAAAAAATATACTTTTTCGTCAATCTCTCACGACCTATGACAATATTTCACGGCCCGCAAGTAGATGGCTCAAGTTATCACGACCCGTGATGACATCTCGAGGCTCGTAACTTGGGCATTGAATGGATTTGCACATTTCGATCTCATCTTCTCATAGCCTATTACCTCCTTCACAATCCGTGATGATAAACTTTGCATAATCGGCCGCTGCTATCGAATTTCTAATGTCAAGTCAAGCTCCGTAAATTGCTATGTAACAACCCGTAATATATTTTTACGGTCCGTGATGATCTGGGCAATCAAAATTGGGTCGTTGTCTAGGTCGTGATATGTGTTGTTGTGGTGGTGACCTTTGTCTTCACGACCCGTAATGCTTCATCATGGCTCATAATATACTGGATGGAAGTCTTGTTGCTCATTGGACAGGTCGTGACTTCGCATAACGGCTCGTGATGGACTGTAATCAGCTGATCTTACTTCATCACGGCCCGTAATGGTTTGTCATGCCCCATAATGGCTCTGGAAACTTTTATCTTCTTTCATGAATAAGCTCCTTTGCAATGTCCGGTCCATTTCTGCCTCTCCTTAGTCTTTCTAGTTGATTTCCTACAAAATAAACACCAAACAGGATTAAATTTTGGACTTGAAACAATATGGATGAATAAAGATAAAAAAATAGATGCATACTATGCGAGAATGATTCAAAATCATGCCTAATGCATGTCCTAAAATTCGTTGTGAAATGCATGCATCATTGGAACCGGCTTTTGATGCATTATCTTCACCAACGTTGAACTCAATTTCCTGGCCACCACATCGCGCAATGATCTCTGGTTCATTTGTTTATTTGTTACAAGAAGGAGAACTCGTAAAAGAACCCATCACTTCTCAACAAAATTGTTCCAAGAGGCACCTCTTGCCTTGTGTTGAGCGATATTTCTACATGAATTTTAAAGATATCGCGCGCGTCAAGGGATGGGATGGAAACATCAAGACGCGTGGCAAATGGCGAAACCACCTCCGCAATCACTTTCGTGCACCGAAGGTGTAAGGAACACCCACAATGGAGATGTATGAGATCAATATCGATGATGGCTTGCCCCTTTCAACCTCGACCAGCATTTACAGGACATGATTCCACCATTCTCAAACTCAAGCACTATGCCAATCCTCTTTTCCAACCCCTCTAGAGAAGAGCTCCACAATAATATTGATAACTAGACGATTGTGTTCAATGGATGATCGTCGACTTCTCTCGACTTCTCTATGTCATCAAATATTGTCGTATAAAGGACATCGAGTCGTGGCAATTCACCTTTCATCATCCTTCCAACCACACAAGAACGAAAGATGTTAAAGTTCTGCTTGATCATCGGATTGTTTCTTACATTGCTTGACTTCCTCTTTTTGTTTTGTGTAATCCTCACACCCTATCGCTCTATTTTTTCTCGCTTCTACTTTTTCTTGTCTTCTTCGAGCCTTCTTCACTTGCCGGTAGGCCATCTTGATTGGATATTTCCTTTGGCCACCGCACTTGAGACATTTGATTGGGTACCGACAGTATTTTTGAAGATGATGCAAGTTTCGACATCTATAGCATTGCATTTCTTTCATCTTCATTTGGTATTGATGCTGGCCAGGATGTCGACGTCGCACAAGTAGCCAATCCCCCGATTGCTTGTCTTCGTTCGATGGCACCTTTGGGAGGGAGACTCCCGAAGATGGGTGGTTGTGGCATCGGCTAGGGACAATGTTCTCTCCCATTCAGTCCCCCTGCCTTCGGTTCTTCTCTAATCGAACTATTTGGAACCTATATCCCATTAAGTTTGAAATGCCATCCCACGAACGTCGAAGAGTTCCACAGTCCAAGGACCGTAGAGCTTTGACGACTCACTCACGACCTCGCACCTCACGAAAGATTGTCCAACACTATGAGAGGGCGTGCTATTAAAGAGACAGTAGAAGAGAGTCCGAGTAGAAAAGCACAATGGCGGTTGTGACACGACCGACGATATTTTTTACCAAGCAAGATGAGTAGGTTAAGCTGGAAAGAGGAAAGCGAAGATAACGAACGAGGGGAGCTTGTGAGCCACCAATGTCCCGACAGTGAAATAATTCTTCGGTGAGACCAAATTTTTTTTTTTCAATGTTTCACACAAAAAACTATGTTTTTTTAGTCATTCAACATGCACGACAAACATTAAAAGTTATCTTTTCATTTTCCCGAACTGTTTTACATTGCAATATATAATTCATGAAAAAAAATTACCTTTACAATAACTTGTGCTCCAAAAATTTTAAACACGGAGTTGACAAAATCCGCAAGGGGCCACTGGCTTATTGTAGAACAATAGTCTCCAGATCCAGGTTGGCCCCCTTGTCTCAAATCTTATATGTTTCTAACATGGAAAGCAAGTGTCATTTTCAAACAATTTTAGAGCAATAACAATGTTAGGGACTCATGATATTTAGCATGGACAAATATTACAAGACAGAATGAACAAAATGATGTCCCAATACTTGATATAAGTACACTGTCACACATGCTTATGCTTGAAATCAAGGCGTTAATCCAGTAATTAGATAACAAGTCACGGGCCAGAAAAATGGAAATAGGATTCAGCAGCATGCCCATCTTAGGATAATGAGCTCCTTACCATGCTCAACCATAAAATATAACTCAACCTCATCAGTTTCAACAGGTATGAACTCGTGGAACAACACATGATCCGAAATAGGTGGCCATCGCATGAAATGGTAAACATGTTCTGAAAATCTAGGGGAAACAAATAGAGCATGTCATTGATTTTTTATGCAGTCTAGTACTTCCGTTTCCTTATCTTGAAGCTTGATGAACGAACAACATCATCATCAGCGTTAAGCCTGGACTCAAGGACATCGATAGATTCAGGTCTCGTGAAATAGGTGAATAGGAGGTATATTCCATCCAAGTATGTGTTGCTCTCTCCCGCCTTGTTCTTTTTCCTTATGCTGTATGCAAGTGGGATCACTCCTCGGTTAAATACTTCAACATACATTGCACCACCTGCAACAAGCAACTGCAACAACAACGAGGAGGAATAACTTTCCAGACTGAAGAAGAAAAGATGCCAAGTTTTAATATTATATTTCAAATATGTGATTATGGAGTTTAATGCTCTTAACTAGAGATATATAGAACATAAATTTAAGGTTACAGTAGTATAAGAACCGTAACTTTTATAAAAGTATCACATACCAACAAGTCAACAACAATAAAGTGAAAAGCAAAATCACTGAAACTAAGTCACAAAGCTTTCTCGTGAAGTGTAAAAAGACAGCTTTACATTTCATTATCATACAGAAGAAAGACATTTCGATTTCTATTCAAGAAACAAATATTAATGACAATAAATCAAAGGTTAACCACCCCTCAAAAAAGTTAAAGATCAACCTGCGTATCAGTCAAAAGGAATTTTGCAAGTGAAATTGTCAGAGATGCTATGAATATATCGATTGTATTCGCAAGATTCAACTTTTGAGATTGCATCAGGGAGCAGATCTCTTGGCAAGAGAGTTGCTTCAGTGTCCTGGTAATTTCATTCATGGTTTACTGTATGAATGTTGCTTAAATCCACGGTACACCAAACAACAGCCATTAATCACTTAACTTGGTTGCCTCCTTCAACTTATTCCTGATAATAAATGGTTTTCAACTATCAACCAAT
The DNA here is from genome assembly GCA_001647135.1 of Pontederia paniculata. Taxonomy (NCBI): domain Eukaryota; kingdom Viridiplantae; phylum Streptophyta; class Magnoliopsida; order Commelinales; family Pontederiaceae; genus Pontederia; species Pontederia paniculata. The sequence continues at coordinate 4,640 of LTAE01011080.1, forward strand.
TTTTCTTGTCTTAGCCCCAAACAGCTAAAGAAATCTTCTGCATTGGCTCCGCAATAGGTATATATCTTCTCTAAATAAGATCAATATATATCAAAATCACTTACAGCTACAACTTTCACTTCATACATGTCATTACTGACTGATCATGACCTGCTCCTCATCGCATAAGATTGTTTGTCTTTATAATCTCCCATTTTAAATGAAGTTGCCTCATCCTACTGAAGAGCTATCAGTACTTCTCTAATTGCTCAATCATATCGCTGCAATAAGTAAAGCAAAAAATCTTGTGCAAACATAAACTTTTAGATCGTGCAATTCTAGAAGAGCATAATGTGTTTATCCTCTGAATACAAATTGATAACAGAACAACACTACAAAAAGCAAAACACATTGTAAATGCATATAGAGCATATTTAAAGACTAAATATTCTTCTGCTTCACTTTCCTCTCTGATCTCGGTAAACTCTCATCCAATTGTTCTCCCTTTAACTTTTATATGCTCCGCATGTAAGACCTAATTAATTAGAAAGACCAAAGACTAATTAAAAGTCCATTAGCAAAATAAGCCAAAACTCAAATAACCTAAGTGCTATAAGTATAAAAGGGCCAAAACCAACTACCTTTTCCCATTTTTGCCCAAATCTCTCTCTCTCTCTCCTCTCATCTCCCTCTCCAAAAGTAGAGTTATACAGCTAGGGTTTGAAGCTCACCACTCCTTTGTTGCAGCCCAAGAAGGTGTAGCAAGTGGAGCAAAGAGAAAAGGAAGAAGACATTGGAGCTTCATGAAGCTTGAAGGGAAGAAAAAGAAGGGATTAATTCAAGGTATGTACAAGGATCCAATCCCTAATTCCTTACCTCACTGTGGGTTTTGGGGATTATAAGGGCACCTTGTTCTTATAAAATAAGAATGTAGAGGATGGCATCAAGGTTGTTGCATGTGTGATGAATGTTTATATGTTTTAATGTTCTCTTCTTATGGAATTAATATGCTATGAATCATATGATGAATGTCATGATTATGTTATGTTTTTAGAATGTCTACATGAACAATTTTATGATTCCTCATTCCACGAAACCCTAAAATCGGGAAAAGATGAATTATGAACCCTACATAAACCCTAGATTGCAATCGGCCAATTATATCCAAATTTGACGTTTTCTATAAATATATTTTCGGTCTAGACCACTAGTGTGAAAGGCTACTAGCACCTGACTAATCCGGTCTTCTGGCGGGAGCGGAAAGGATAAACCCTGGCAAAATTGGCGACTTTAGGTTTCGAATCCGAGGCTACTAGGTCATGTCGACGTTGGGACACAGCCCCGCTATCCAGCTGTGCAAATCAAACTTGGCTACTGTTTCAATATTTTATTGAGCATGTTATGAATCCTAGAATATAAGGACTATCTTATATATGAACATCCTACAGTGGAATTGTCCTACATGTGTGAAATTAGACAAGTTCAAAATGGGATAAGATAGAATCGGGAAAGAACATCAATACAAGCGGCTCACTACAGGTGATCTGTAGTGGGTTTAGGCCACTACGGACAGCCCATAATGAGGGGGGACCAAGTCGTAGTGAGTCATAATCGATCGTAACAACCCTGACCGACCGTAGAGAATTCTTTTGGCCATGAGTGTCTCATTACTGTTGAACCAAGTGGATCTTGACTCACTATGGTCTGATCGTAACGAGCATGCCAAACCGTAGCAAACTGAAGTGGGTCATAGCGCCTCATTTTTTGGCTGTAGCACACTCCTATGCTTGTCGTGCATTTTAACTACAAATTTTATACTTATGTTATTTCATTGATGTGGTGTTTTATGATGTTACTCCTTCCTAATTGTTATATATATTATGTTTCATGCTCTTAGGGTAGAAATCTTGTTTGATGATTGTCATCCACCTAACCATCAAAATGCATGCAAAGTTGTAATTAGATTAAAAGATGTAAGATTGATCGATGAAGTATGAAGAATTTAGTTGAGGCGTATCAGTTATGGAAAAAGTAGTCGAAGACGCTTCCCGGAAAGTGATATATCTACTCATTAGCAATAGTGTGTATTTTCCAAGACCTATTTAGCCGATGTTAATGAATTGATGTTATCCAAAACAGTTCATGTAAAAATAGTAATGGGTCATATCATTATATCAATTATGTAAATTAAAAAGAACTCAAATGGATCATATGACTAAGATATAAAGAATGATGAACATGAACATAAAATGTTAGTCACTTATATGCTTCATGTATGTAATACTTCATGCATGGAATACTTAATGTATGTCATGCTTCGATTATGTGAATGCTCTATATTTATGTTAATCTTGAAGTGACATATGTTTAAAGATTATGCTAATAATCATGATGACTATATATGATGTGCATGATGTAGACCGACTTTTACATACTTTAATCGAAGAACTTTCATCTCTCCTTTTTCTGAATCCATGCAGATGACGATGATTGATGGACTTAGTGATGATTTACTCATGGCGGCCTAGTATGCACATTGAAATATCTAAGTTTAAGTCATTAGTTGTTATATCTAATGAACTTATAAAATTTATGCTCTTATATGACGACATGTTGGATGCTTATGAATTTAATTATGCTTCCAGCTGCTGCTATGATTTATTATGAAGATATATTTTCGCTACGATATTATGTTTATTATGTGTTAGATACTTGCTTAGTATATATAAATATTTAGTCTGTACATATGTATAAATGTCTGTGTTAAGGCCGTCAAAAGCCCATGTGAGTAAGATCCACTTATGTGCGTTATGCTTTTGGTTTTGGACATTCTCAAACTTTAAACATAATTTTTTTTATGCAACCAATTACAGTAGCAAACTAAAATAAATTGGAACTAGAATAAACTAAAAAGAAGACCAAGTACCTCCTCGTATCGCTGGATGAGGCCGAGGCGCTCGTCCTCGGTCATATCAGGGCGGAGCACAGCCATGGTCTCGTACTGGCGGAGGCCCGGGGGGCACTGGGGCTCCTCCTTGTCCTCCAACGCCACTGCCGCGGCTGCCGCCGAGGAACCGGCGCCCGCTTCGTCGTCGGCTCCGCCCTCGAAGAAGGAGCCCGAAAAGTCTAGGGTCAGGGCGCGGACGGAGATAGGCAGCTTCCCGGCGTTGGGGCGCCCATGAAACCTCTAAAGCGGAAGAGAGAAGTGGGAGGAGAAGGAGACGAACTCCGAGGGACGATGCCGGACCGGCGCCGGCGAGAGGGCGAGGGCGTTGGCCGTGGAGGAGGTTAAAGAAGCCATTTTTAAGAAGCTCTCAAGTTGGGGGGGAGAAAAGAGCGATAAGAGGAGCTTATCGGCGCACAAAAAATATCTCAACAAATTAAATAATTAAGGTTGAGATCTGCTTCAGTAGCCTCATCAATAATTAATTTTAAGTATATATTAAGAAAAATTAAATTAAACATGACAACAAAATTAAGTTGATTACGAAATCGGCTTCCAACTTTCTTCTACATTTCCTTTTTCCGACAAGGTCTAATACAAAAAAGATAAATAGAAAACTAAAAATAGTACAAAAGTCTTTTAATTTTTATGGAAGTTTGCACAACTTTATTGTTCTCAACATTTTACATCTTTGATCAAATCGGTCTGGCTCCGATCAATGGAAAATCAAATAAATATATTTTTTTTTGATAAAATACTATCCAAATCGTAATTTTCATCAAAAAAGAGACCAATATATCTTTATAGAAAATTGATTATCGACGAAGTCCAAAAATAAAAAATTATAATATTTTTTTTCGTGATTAAATATAAACTTTCTCAATACTCAAGAATTATATATTATAATATCCGCTGAAATAAAGACAAAAATAAAAAAACTAAACAAAAAAGTGAAGTGATTAGACATTTAGACATATGTCAACTCTCTATTGGACCAAAAAATCCACTCATTCTCTCCCTCACTTAGTATATAAGTTTTTAATCTAAGTTTTTTAATCTCTTTTCTTCTCGTTTGGTGCTTTAAGCATTGTAAACTTAGCCTTAAAATCCCAATTCAAAATTGAGCTCAATTCATTCAAATTGCAGCTATAGCAAGGAGGATATCAAGGATTGAATCCAGAATAATAGGAGAAAGTCTTCTAGAGCTTGGAGAGAAAGAAAAGAAAAGAAGAAACATTGACAATGAAAAATTAGGACAATTAAGGTATGTAGAGGGATTCTCACGTTGACCTTGTGCTAATATAATTATTTTATTGATTATCATATGTGATAGATGCATAAATTATAATGTTATAATGCGATGATAGAGATAGGACTAACCCTTGTAATATGTTTACATATAGCTCTAAAACATATTATAGCTCTTTAAATTGTGATTTCTGTGGGCTAGAATGAATGATGTTATGATAGTCCTTAGATGACCAATTGATTGGGCATGCTATTGTATTGAAGTATCAAATTGAATGATGTATTGGCGATATAAAAAACATAGAAGAAATCCTAGGTCACACACTTTCGTTTGTAAAAAAATCACGATACTCAGTCGACCAATCTCAAGTAAGGTTCGACTGACTCTCAGTTCTATGATAATTTAGGTCTGACCAATCACATGTTAGTCATGTGCGACTTAGCAAATCGCTCGAACAGGGTTCGATCGACCTATAAGTCGGACGATAGTTGGGAATCGCATAAGCGAGTGCGGGTCGACCGACCTTATGGTAAGGTTTGACCGACTTCATGGTTAGTATGTTGAGTCGGTTGGATGGAGTTCGACCGACCACTAGGTCGGATAATGACTAGTAGTGATAGTCGTTTGATCGACTTTGTCATAGATTCAATAGATTATTATAATTGTTTATTTAATCAAATACGTTGATTGAAAACCTAGATCACATGTTGAATGTTCAATCATAATATGTTAAAATTTTAATGTATTAATGTATTGATTGATTAAATTGGTGTGTTGAAAAGCGTATTAGGCGCCTATCGAGGAGGATAGATATCCCCGCATTGTTATGACCTAGATGTGAGAATTGGTGGATTTCTTCGTGCAAAGGCCACAACATTTTGGTATTCCTAGTTTAGCTAACCATTATCACTGACAAAGATTACTCCAATTCTTCAGCAATTGTTAATGGCTCCTTGAAATTGATTGAATTGAATATAGAGTTGTCATTTGATAATTGATGGATATATGGTTCATATAATATTAATATTGATGGATTATGGATTCTTTTTTTATTGAAATGAGCAAGGATTATATTGAAATAGGGATGGCTCAAGGAAGTCACAAGGTGAACTTTCTAGTTATCAAATGACAACAAACAAGATAAAGTATAACATTGATACATTGTTATTGATATTGAACATTAGGAAGTCTAATGTTGTTGAGTGTTCATGTTAGAGATTGTTATCGATATAAAAATTATTAAAGTCAAAGATAAAATGACCTAATGAACATTGTTTCATTGATGCATAAAAGTAATGCAAAATCATGATATATTGTGCATAGGTAGGCAAGGTTGGTTATGGATGGTGGTGTTGCTCATGATAGAGGGACTGCACATGGCATGGTTAAGTCTAAGTATTGAGTCAAGAGTTATGTATGACCAATTAGTATCCCTTCCTTAATTTAATGTTCCAAACAATATATATTGAGAAATTGCTCATAACCATGTGTAGTCTAATGACTAATGATGTAACTTATGATGTGGAAAATTAACATTAAGTGCCTTTATGACAATGCATCGAATTAAATAAATTATTAATTTTTGTTGTATTAATTATGAAGCTTTGTGATTTTTCCATTGTTATAGATTGTCGTCACCCTGTGACACCTCGAGAGCCACCTCGATGCGTGTTGGATACCACATGTGGCGTATGTTCGTGGGGCGTAAACTTCCATGCATATACATTTACGATTATATAACCTAATTTTTCTTGTTGATTATATTATATTATATAAAGGGAAATAAAATTCTACGATAATCCAAGAAGCAAATTTGTGAAATGGGTCTAGAAAAGAAAAATATTTGAGAAGGCAAAGAGTGATACGATTGGGTAGCCTTTTCCATATGCTCGGTAATATCGAATGAGGAAGCATAAAAAATTTGTAATGCACCCAAAAGTATAATTTGAAATAATACATAAAAAATTAAAATAAAAAGCTCTTTCACAAAATGTGAAAATATTAAATTAATATAAATCATTACAAATCATTTCACGTATTAAATCATAACTAGGCATAAATCATAAAAAAATTGAGATGTGGACAAAAGAAATGCTCAATTAAGGACTATAGTCATGTACAAACATCATTCATCACAAGCATTAGTTACCGCATACGTCACCAACAAGCACAGATCTACATATCAATTACCTGTAGGATTAAATACAAAGGAGACAATTTCTCCTGAGAGTTATAAAGCTCAATATTTAAGGCAACACAAAAATATGAAATTCATGATATCATAAAGTATAGAAATATATTAGAGATGTGCAATAGGAATTCAAACTCAATGAAAATGCAATCATTATCAATGCAACATCATATGATGGACTTCTTTCATTTATCTTCAACGTTCTAATTTGCACTACCTTTCATACAATATATACTTTATTTTTCAATTTATTGCTTTCTTTATATGTTATAATTTTATTTCAATTGATTGATTCAATAACATACTCTAACTATAATGTGATTAATATTTTCATATTTGGCTTATTGATGCGTGCTAAATTATTCATGTTGTTCATAGTATATTTAGTCCGATTTTCACTTATTTCTACATCGCACACATCATTTTATACACTTATTTGTATTTATTTATTTTAAAATAGAAAACTATAAAATTTATGGAATTCTATTATTTAGGATGCAAGAGGATGAAGAGATGAAGACACTGAAAAAAATGGCTCTCAAATCGGAGTTAAAATTAGCTCAGAACTGTGATTTGAAGTTGGGCATATTTGCAAGGCTATTAGTCATGGCCATGACGAAAAGTCACGGCCCGTGACACACTGAATGGCCATACCCATTTTTCACGCCCGGAACGCTGCCAAGTTGAATGTTACGGCTGTGAAAATCCTGTCACGGTCTGTGACAAACATAAACTTGACCAAAACTGTCTGTTTCATGCCATTACGACCGTGGCTTTTCCAGCCTTTGTCATGGCCGGGACAAGCCAGTCACGGCCCATGACACCCCCCAGATGCAGTTTTCAGCCTCTCACGGCCGTGACAATATTTTCATGGCCTGTGACACCTCCATAAGTCATTTTAAGCTTCAGTCACGGCCGTGACACCCACGTCACAGCCTGTGACAACTCCCGGATGCATTTTTGGGTTCCTTCGGTCTCGGCCGTGACAACTCTGTCACAGGCTGTCACAAGTTATGGGAAAACTTTAAATAATTATTTTTAAACCCATTTTTAGCTCAGATTCTGCCTAATCTCCTGCACAACAAAGTTTGTTATTCCCAGACTCTTCTTACCTATAAATATCATATGAAGACATCAATCTGGGGAGCATTTTGCCAACCAGAGAATTGAAGAAGGATTTTGAAGAGTAATTTGTGAAAGCCTGGAGCCAAGCCTAACGTCAAGAGAAGAAGATTATCTAGATTTGTGAAGGAAGACGATCATCATATCAGTGGTTTGATTCATAGTTTGTAATTTCTTCTTCTCAACTTTTTGGGTGAACTCCATTGTAATTCATTTTTAAATCTTTTCTGAAGAATTATTAATATAAGGGATAAACCTGTGAACCCTTTGTTGAATTAATTTTAGTCCTAAATTTCTTATGCATATGCATGTAAATTTTAATGAGCTTTTATGAATCTTTGAAAGTTTGAATCTTTGCTAGCATCTTGGATAAGAATAGCAATCTCTTTGAAAAATAAAAGTGATTTTTGAATTATTAGTCAAGGCATTGCATAACACATCTATGTAGGAACGATCTATAATTTAGGAAATACATCTTAACGCATCTCAAAATCCTAGTTGATTAGATTGATATCTTGGATATGAACAATCAAGTCTTTTAGATTTGAGATAGTTGATGCATCTTTGATAGGACATCATACTTTAGGTAGATCCTAATCCTCATAAGAATTTGAGTTAAACTAAACATTATTTGAACTTGGGTAAAACTGATTCTGTCCTTAGTCATCTTACATCATTCTAATACATAAGGCTTTTATTATCAAACTCTTTTCTTCTCTTTCCTTTTTTTCATTTTCTATCAAAAACTCATCTTTATTCACAAACATGTCGTCTTTCATTAGTTGTTATGATTAGATAGATAAAATTAATATTAGTCCTTGTGGGATCGATACTCAACTCACCGTTGAACTATTACTTGATACGACTAGTGCACTTGCTAGCGAGTTTGTCTACATACTTAGCAGCCATCAAGTTTTTGGTGCCGTTGCCGGGGATTAATTAATTAACTTTCTATTCTAGTTTCATTAGCTACTCTGAGATATCTTTTTGTTACTTTCACATTTCTTCTAGTGTTGTGAGTTTTTCAGGATACATCTTCTGCACATCACATGTTCAGCAACGCATACGACATCCCTTCTTCAATGGCAAAGAAGCAATAAAAGTATAATCAAGAATTTTTGCCAGAAATAAAAGATAAAGGAAAAGTTATTAAGCACGAGGAGGCAACACCAAGTCCAAATATCATGAAATTGCCTTAGCAAGCTCACCAATAAGACCCCTCAATGGACTCAATAGTCATACTCACACAGGTGATGAGTGGACTATTGGCAAAACTTTCTGAGCAAGAGAATCAGATTCAATCTATGGAGAAGCATATTTCTGAGCTAATTGAGAGCAGCAATGATACATATAGTGTTATCACGTAATTGTTGGTTAAAAACCCATTGGTTGAATCAAAAGTTAATCTTGAAGAGATGATTGGCCAACTGATGACAACAATTGAAAAGAGATTCCTCATGCAGGGAATACTATCACCAATTTGGAGGCACAATTGACCCAGCTGAGAAGTCAACCCAAAGCTAAAGAAATATCATCTCCTTTGCCACAACCATATGAGGTGAAAGACAAATTGAGGCCATGGAAATAAAGCTCCAAGCATTAGAGAGGCAAGTTGCGCAATTGACTTCTCAAAATATTGGACATCACAATGGCAACCATGAGGAGCACCCAACAACTCTCGTGTGTCCCTGCCACACGCAACAATCATTTCAAATAAGAAGGAGACCACGAAGAGAAAATCAAAAGAAATGGACAATGCAATGGCGAATCAAAGAGTCAAGTGAGTACATCATAGAAGAGGGACAAGTCAAAAGGAGGAGCTCACTTTCTGATGCCCCTATCAATTCAACAACAGTGTCTCCAAATCGACTAGCATCTAAAGAGATTAAAGTGCCAACAATTTCAAAGCAGTGGCGTCACAAAAGCCCGCCTACAATCGAGGAACACTAAGAGACTTTAGAGCCACAAAGCTATATCATCAAATTTGTGGATCCATAGTGCGAGAGCATAATCGAAGAAAGACTAATTGAGAATATTAATATCATTAATGGTGAACGGTGGGAGATAAGATGGTGCATATTTTTGCACAATTATTGATATTTCACCTTGATCGAGCCTCTATGATCACATTCTCATTCTTTGTGAGATTGTTCCTAATATTTCATATCATTCTTCTTAGTCATAGTTTCTTGAGTCACATCAACTCTAGTTCTCAATAAGTCTTAGTCTCTTGAGTAGTGTCCACNTCACATCAACTCTAGTTCTCAATAAGTCTTAGTCTCTTGAGTAGTGTCCACATTCTCATGAACACTGATTTTTAGTTGAGTCTTAATTTCTTAGTTTTCAAGTGTAGTTTGCGAGTCGTAGTTTTTTGAGTCTTTGTTTTCTTTATTTTTTTAGAATCTTAGTCTTAGTTTTTAGTCTTGTTTAGTGAATATCTTGAGTCCAGAGTCATCCAAAAAAAATCACTATTGAGAGGCCTCAAATATCTTCGTCACGGGTCAAAGCTTCTCACACGGGACCTTCTGTTGATCAGCCCGTCGACGGTACTACTGACATTTATTTCTGTCCTCCATAATATGATTTTTCAGGTATTCAAATCACACTAACGGCCACCGAGCATAGCAGCTATGACAATCTGAGATTTTGACGGAGATTCGAGTGCACCAAGACGGAACTGACAAATTATTAGGCACATGTACAAATATCACTATCTCGGGGGCCATTATGGATCGTTCTTCAACTCGCCACCACTGCGATGGATCAGTCAGGTTGTAGTTTTCATTTTCATTCATTTTTTGTATTGTCATTATGCCATCTCATCTCCTTCGGCCGAGACTTAAACACTGAGGACAATGTTTGGTGTAGGCATGAGGGAGTTTGCATTTCACGCATTTTTTTTGCATCTGGTGTTGTCTTGCATTTCATGCTTAGTTGCATTTTGTCATCATCGTATGCAAATTACAAAAAGAGTTAAGTCAAAAAGAGTTTTGAAGAAAAAGAGAAACTCAAAAACATCATTTTCATCTTAGTAACCCTTGCTTAACTTTTTACTTTATTTAAATATATTTTTAAGCTATCTAGTATATGAAATTCGAGTGTCATTCTTTCAAATGCAAATTAAAAGTATGTATTGAATTCCTGAATTTTGCTGATAAATGTTATGATTCCTTATACTATAATTCTTTTTCAGCTTTATTGTACTTGAGCTAGATTATTACAATCTTTTTATTTAATGTTTAAGTATCTTTTGAGCTTATCGAAAAATATTGGGAAAATGTAAAAAGTGAAAAATTGAAAAAAAATATTTGTGGAAAAAATGAATTATTGTGTGAAACTTTTGAAATTGAAAATAATAAGTGTGAAAATAGGAGTTGAAGTAGTACCGAAGTGTTATCCAAAACTTGGGTGATTCGGGGCAAGTAAGCTCGAGGGGTGCCTTAACACCTGTTGCCCTAAGGTCATCTGGTTTGGGAGTCATCAGTGGAAAGCCCGCTACATGGACCGCCTTGTGCAAATTGTGTAGGATCTGGATGGCACCAAGAGGGGGTGAATTGGTGTATAATTTTTTTTGCTACTTTGTTGTGCTGGATTCGTTAGGATATGTTTAGCGGAAGCATATAAATTCTAAAACAATAAGATAGAATGAGAGAGAGAGAGCAAAGGAAACAAACAAGCACACAA
>LTAE01011081.1:0-15807 GCA_001647135.1 Pontederia paniculata
CTCTATCTTCGCCTGATGTCCTCTGGTCGCTCGCTCTCAACCTGCGGTCGACCACTCTTCCACTGCCTTCTGCTCTGGGCGTCCACTATCTCCTCCTGAGCCCTCTGGACGTCCACACTTTAGTCTGGCAGTCTTCCGGTCGTCCACTGTCTCCTCCTGAGCCCTCCGGACGACTGCTCCCCAAATTTGTATAGGAAGTTTGTGTATTGGGGTCGCTCATTCATCAATCACCGGGCGACCTCCTCATTTCAGCCTTTTTTCTCCGATCGTCATCTCTTCATTTCTGATCGACCGATCTTCCTCTGATCCCCCTTCATGTACATTATTGGTCGCCATCTTTATACTTTGATCGACCGTCTATGCCTTGCTCCTCCATATGCACTCTCTTCTAATACTGATCGACCTCCCTATATCTTTGGTCGACTGTTATGCGTTGTTGCTGCTCATTATATGCTCTCTCTCCCTCTGATGATGGTCGACCGCTTATATCCTTAGGACGCCCACTTCACACTTATGGTTCTTCTTATATAACTTACGTGTGCGGTGGTCGTCCATTCCTTCAGCTCAGGTCGACCACTGTACTGAACTTGAATATATTCTGTTACAAAAATCAGCTCAAATAAGTTCATCAGTACAGACTGAGTTCACTTACAAATTTGTGATCATTCAAAACATTCTCGAGATCCTAGATTCAATAAGTAAGATAGTTATTAAAATAATAATTTATTTTTAAATTTTAATTTCATCTAAACACACTTGAAATCTCATTAATTTGATTTCTATTTTCGAAAGTTGATAAGTACTTGATAAATTAAAAAAGTTGGAGGATGACAAAAGAATGAGTATAGTTGTGAGCCATCCTCAGAATTTATCTTATTTTTTAAAAGTAGAACGTGATGAATGTCTCCAGTACGTGCCACCACACAGATGATTTGGCTCCGTCATTGTTTATTGTTTGGATCTAAGAATGACCCAGAGGCAGGTTTGTAAGCTGCAGAAATGATAATCCACGTATTCACATGAGTAGTGGAAGATAGATGGAGAACATGCATCCAACAAAGTCATGCCAACATGAAGGTGTAGTTAAATGCCAAATGGCACTAGTTAGGCACCTTTGTCCTCACTTCTCGGAGCAAACAAATTATGCAATGAGATCAAGCAAAATGTCCTGAATTGTGTTGTGAGGAGACGTTCTTTGCTGAGAAGGGTTTCCTCAACAAAACTGTGAACAATATGCACACTAGTTTTACTGTGAGAAAGAAAACAAAGCACTAGGTGAAGGCAATCAGAAATGGAACGGAGAAACAAAACTCCAATTTTCAGATCAAACTTTAAAATCATTGGACAAAAAAAGTAGGTATAATGTCAAATTCGTAGTATGAAATGAGAGCAACAATAAGACGTCCGGAAGGTACGCACCGTCAATTTGTTGAGAGCTGAAACGATTCCTATTAACTCAGCAAAAATGTATTCCCTTGATGAACACTTGATTGATTGAACCAGTTGTTTGCTGAATTTCCTAATGAAAGATTTAATAAAGGACTTCAAAAATTCTGTCCTAATAGTCTTTTAATTAAAAAAATAGTAATTCAAATTAAATTTCGGAGGCATCAGCATTTTTTATTTCATTTTATTTATTTAGGAAGGTGAACAACTAATTTCATTAATAAAAAATGGAGATGTAAAGTGTGACAGGTGAAGTGAGAAGGTTTGGAAAGTTTTAAAAGGTACGTCGTTAATATTAAGATTTAGAGATAATAAGGGAAAAACTAGTTTAGAAGAGAAAATCAAATGTATTAGTCATGAGTTTTTTATTTCAATTAATTGTTTCTATAAAGTATGTTTGGATAGACGAAAAAAAGGAAGAAGAAGGGAGGAAAAGATAACGAAGAAAAAAGGAACGAAGGATAATATTTTTTATTCTCCATTCAATTTTAATCTGGAGTTAATAATTTTTATTTAGTTAGAAGAAAAAAAAATAATTTTTAACTTCTCTTCGAAAAAAACTATCCAAATAAAATATTTTTTTATCTTTCCCTTCGTTATCTTCATTTCTATTCAATCCAAATACAATAGGGAAAACAAATCTATTATTATGATATCAATAAAAAACATATAACACGAACTGTCTCGATGTAATATATTGTTGCGTCAATCATATTTAAGACCTAAAACAACATATTATTATTTTACCCATACACCTAAAAGAAGTCCTAACATTAATTCGGTGACCACCAACGTGGCCAACTTTTGTGACACCAATTTGAATGCGAGAAATATAATCTAACATGAAAAAGTTACGAAGTTATGAAAATTAAGTTACGGAAATATGATAATATTTTTTCCCGTGTTGATCCATTACTAATCTACAATTAATCCACTCTAAGGTTCAATCCTATAAAGAGGAGTGGGATGAGGATTATATGTAACACCCGGTTCACACATAGGCTCAACATAAATTTATTTAAAGTATAAATAAATAAATAAATAAATAAATAATATTTTATTATTGAATTCTAAATAAATTCATATTCATTCAATATTTTATGACCAAGAAGTCCTTGGTTTGCATACTTTTTTTAGATAGAGGTTGGGTATCTAAGAGTTGATCTTATCTTTAGAAGAAGAAATTCTTCTCAAATGTTAAACGTTGCCTATGGGAAGAATCTATTTGTTCAAAATTTGTGCATATCGGATGGTGAGGAGATATGTCCTCAAAGAAGAACATGAAAATATTCTAAAGCATTATCATGACTAGAAGCTAGAGAGCAACATGGAAAAAATAGAATGCGACCAAAGTATTATAATGCGGATTCTATTGACCCACTATATTTAAAGATGTGCAAGCTTACTGCAAGACATGTGATCGATGTCAAAGGGCAGGTAACATCTCTCATAAAAATGAACTACTTTTGAATAATCTGATCTTTTGTGATATTCTTTATGTTTGGAGGATAGATTTCATGAGACCCTTTCCTAAATCGTTTAATAGCGAGTAGATTCTTATTGTGTGGATTATTTATCCAAGTGAGTTGAAGTCATACCTTCTCTTATCAACAATGCCAAGGTTGCAGTTAAGTTCCTAAAAATATATATTCACTAGATTTGGCACACTGATGCATGCATTTTACAACAAATTCTTGGACTTGCATTAAACATTATTTTGAGTCATTTTATAATGACATGCATCTATTTTGTTTCTTATTTGATTACATTGCTTCAAGTCCGAAATCTACTCCTATTCGATATTTATTTTATAAGAAATCAAAGGCAAAGGGATGAGGAAGGGTGTAACTAGACTAAACACCAAGAAGAAGCTGATTCGTGAGTAGGGAACCCAACATAAGGAGTATTACGGGCTGTGATGAGACATTATGGGCCGTGATGGAGATATAGCAATAGCTCTCCAATATATTAAGAGGCGTAAGTGACAAGCGTCCCGCAAGCGCACGGGACATTGTTGTAGTAATAAAATATCGATCCCACGAGGAAGCGGCCAAGTACTAGAATTATAGTCCTCAAGTAGTTATATAGACGAATAGGGTTAGGAGAGAAAACGCTAGGCGATCAATTACAACTAAAGAAAATGAATATGAAAGAAGTAAATAAACTAAGCACTAGAATAAGAGTAAATACAGGAGAGAAGTGTTCTGGGGTTTTGAATCCGTTTAGGGTGATTATGCAATGGAGATAGTGATATGACATGCAATAGACTCTTTTCTTCACTCCAATAATCATGCATTCCTCTTTCAAGGCAGCACAATTCTATGCATTCACTCTAACAATAGTTTAATTTACATTCATGAGCATCAAGAAGCAATACAAGGCACTTCTGTTTATAGATATCACTCATATATCATATTTAGTAAAATCTGCAAGTTGATTAAGATGACTTTCATCACTTAACAACCTAGGGTAACTCAAATGAGGTAGCTAATCTCACAAGAATTTAACAAGATATTCACTAAACAAAAGAGTCACACACACATTCGTAATCACTATTTCAAAGCAATTAAATCCTAAATTTCATCTAACACTGAAATAAGAGAGATCAATTATCCATAAAGAGAGGGGAGAGGGAGAAATAAACAAGAGAGAAAACCATCATAACACTCAAAATCACAAGTTCAAACACCAATATTCAACATAAATCAAAGTCTCAAACATACAATATTAAATGTACCCCTTACAACTTCAAGAATCCTTAAGAGTCATTACAAGTCTCCAAAATTTGGCTCCCAATCCCCAAAAGAGGAGAGAGAGTCTCCAAAACCCTAATTATCCCTTATATATGCACCGTACTCAAACCACTAACCACTAATGACCATCATGGTTGTTACGGCCTCAAAGACATGCGCTACAGACGAGTGAAGAAGTGTGCTACACTGAAGTCGTGCACTACGGTCATGGTATTGCGCTACGGTTGATGCTGATGCTCTACGGTAGAAACGACCGCTACGGTCGGGAAATAAGCACTACAGATTTGGTGAGTGTTAACCATAGTTTAATCCTTCTCCTTCGCTAAAATAGCCCTTCTAAAGAGTGTGACTACGGTTGGGTTGGCCGCTTGTGGCTATGGAAGTCGGTTGAACCTTCTCTTCCTCTCAAAGTCAGTTCTCCTACATAATCATCCAATTTTCAGTAGCTCATAATTCTTTGAGGGAATTGATGTCAAATATAAATTAAATCACATGGTATAGCTATGAAATAAGTGAATTATGCTAATTGTAGGTATGCATTTATCGCGCTTATCAGTAAGTAAGCATCACGACCTTGACAACATGCAGCAAATCAACCTACCAGATCATTACGGGTTGTGACAAATTTCACGGGCCGTAACACTCAACGTCATGGCCGCAACCATTGGTATTATGTCTTGAGCAACAACATAATTTTCACCAATCAGTTCATTATGGGGCGTGACCACCATAACGGATTGTTGCCAAGTTATATTACGGAGCATAATATAGAATTACGACGTGGACAACACCGAACGACATCGAGTGTTTGATCCATTACGGGCTGTGAGATCTATTACGAGTCGTAAGAAGAAGATAACACGAAGTCCAAATTCACTCAACACCTGAGTTACGGGCCGTGAGATCTCATTACGCTCATGACAACTTGAATCACAATGAAGGATTCTATACTCACAGGCCGTGATATTTTGTCATGTTCGATGAGATACTTACGGGAGCATATATCTATGGGATTTCAATATAATGTGATGGCTAGAAAGATTTCTATCTAATATGAGGCTTTAGAGATTTGATTGCAAGATACTTCTGAAGATTTTGGAAGGGTTCTTATGTGATTCCTTGGATTGAAAGGAAGTGAGACCTGAGAGAAATGAAGAGAATAAAAGAGAATTCGAGCAAATGTTGGGAGGTCATCTCTTAGCAGCTAGGGTTTCAAAAATGGGAAAGCATGAGAGAAAGAGGGGGAGATATTTGTGGATGGACAAATGGGGTTTTTTTGTTAATTTATTCATTTTTTTATTTGAAAAATTGAAATTGTAACTAAAAAAATGTTGGGCGTTACAAAGCTCTATCCTGCAGCCAAGCTTTTCGGATCTCGTTTCAACATATTTCTCAACATATTTGTGGCAAATCGTGAAGCATAAGTGTTGGACCAAGGCTTGGTGCACTATGGTTGTTAAGATAGTGATCTTGATCGTAAGATTGGTATGATCTTATGATCTCACATAGAATTTATAATCTCAATCTTAAATCTAAGATCAATTTCGTAAGATCGTATTAGGGTCGTAATAAATCGTAAGATCGGTAGGATCATAATATCCTATAAATCTTACAATATTGTTGTCCCAATTCTTTTTTCCAAATCCTTGATTTTTTTTTGTTTTCACCATGTGTAACATGTTTTTTTTGGAGATAGAAAAGTAAGACAAAGATAATTAATTATGATTAAAACATTTAATACTATTTTTTTATGTAAAAATAAATTTAATGCTAAATATATATTGAAGGTTGATTGTATATTATATTGCATGTTAATCATACTTTTTTTTAATTCAACTTAAATTAATTAAATTACTCTTTTACAATTAGGTTATAGATATATTTTAGGGATTATTAATTTGATAGTGGTCAAACTAATATTATTTATAATTTCTATCATTATAAAGTCATAAAAGAATATATACTATGATTTTATATTTTAAAATAATTTTAAAAATTATAAAGTAAGATCTTATGATCTTCGATTCGATCTTAAGATTGTCGATCTTATGGATCCCTTTTGATATTAGGTAAGATCTCGATCTTGACAATTTTGTGGTGCACTATTATCAACACTCACCAGCGCATCCTTCAACCTCCTCTCTTCTCCATGCATAGCATCTTCAAGCTTTTTCCTATTGTATCTGCGCCAAGCTGCTTATATGAAACAAGCAGCCTAGAACTTCTATTGTTGTGAGTAGAAATCTGAATATGTTGTAGCTGCTTTCTATGTAACCTCCTGAATTGTAAAGCGACAAACTTCAAATCTTCAGCCATTAAGGTAAATGCTTCAAGGCTTGCACTTGAGTGAGGATCTAGAACCCATGTTACAAGCTCTTCCCACAGAAATCTCTAGATAGTAGAATATCTGAATTAAAAAAAAACAGCTCTTTTACCATTTTCGTCATACTTTCAAGTTTTCCTTGTTTGATAAAAAGCATCTTAATCTCCTTAACACATAACGCAACTATATTAAGTATATAGGGCTGGCTTCAAACGGTCACATAGTGCATCCATAAGTTGATCATCCAGCTTTTCAAACATTGGAACAATCATAGTAAGTCGAAGTGCAGAAAAATGAGAAACTGAATTGAGTGATGCTTGTTCCAATGGATAATCTGACTAGATGCACGAGGTAGACAAAATATAGAATAGTCAGGAACTTTGATGGGTTTGAATTTCTAGATGTTTGATAATACAATTTGGTAAAGGTTGGAGATTGGATAGTAATAAAAAAGTTTACTTTATTATCCTTCAAAGTTCATATCTTCAGTTTCTTCAATATGGTACGGACAAGTACAGGCAATTTTGACCTTGATGCAAATAGCAACATCCTATATATATGAAACCTTACCTGGATAACCTACAAAGCACGTAGATATACAAGTATGGTTCCTTCTGATGTAAAAGGACAGCAAAATTATTGTAATGCCCCAAACAAAACACGGGCCATGTCCAACCCGCACACGAGCCGTGTCACATATGAAGTAGAAATGAAGGGGAATCATAAAAGAACTCCCAACACAGCCATGTTATACTCAAATTACATGATGAAACTCGCTCCGTGTCCGAGTAGGACGCGAACTACATTGCCTCAACACAGACCATGTTCAAAGAGAATGTGGGTCATATCGTACCAAATGTGTGAAACCAACCGAAAATAGGCCATGTCCAAGTGGGACACATACCACGTCACCTCGAGAAGGTCGTGTTCAGTAAGAACACAGACTATGTTGAGGCATCAGGGTGTAAGTTTTACTCAAAGATAGGATAATTAATATTCTAATTGGTTTGAATCTGGGATAATATAAAATAATAGATATTTACTGTGCTGGACTCATATTACACCATAGGAGACCCTATAAATAGAGGTTAATAGAGGATATGCCCTCATTATTCTTCCCTCAAGACTTAACACCAAAGTCTGTCTCTTTATCTCTCTCTTCTTCTCTTTCTCTCTCCTAGAGGACTAAAGGAAGATCTACTATTGGAAGACGAACACGGAGAAGAGGATCCGACAAATGAAATTAAGGTATGTAAGTATCGATCATCAATCTTAGGATTTTTCATATGTGTATGATAGACGAACAGTACAAGGAAATCGAACATGGACCTCGTCCTTCACGACATGGTCTACGTTCAACATCAAGGAGATCACATCTTCATGTTGTGGGTTGTGTTCTTCATGAACGACACCGAAACAAGGGGAAAACATACCACGTCACTTTAGTCACGGACCTTGTTCCTGAATCATGAACGACCCCTACACTTCCTGGAGACACATACCATATTTCCCTATAACATAGGCCGTGTCCGAGACTGCATACCTACAACACAGAAAACTGACTATGTTGTTTAATGATGCTGGTCGTGTCCTCTCAATTATGGACCGTGTGATTGCAACTCGAGAAAAATGGACCATGTTCTGTCGTGGAAGGGGTCGTGTTTCCCTTATAATTTATGCTTCCATTATGTTGATTTATCATATTGCTTTAATTAAAGATGGTTGGATGAGTCATAACCTAGACAATAGAGAATGTCCCAAAGATTAATTATTTCTTAGAAATAAATATTGGATGCGATTGAATTGGACATGAGCGGTTACATTGGCTCCCGGTGATTGTTCCAATTCCTCCAGGAATTGAGGATTCCTTAGGGGACCAAGATTCAAAATCCTTCGAGGATTGAAGGTTTCTTCGAAGACCAATTTTAATTGGGCTAGAGAGAGATCCGAAGTCTAGCTAGCTTCAATGGCATCGGGATACAACCAACGACCTTCGTGATTTATAAAGACTCACTAAAGATTGTAGTGCTTAAATAATGACAAGATAAATAAAGAAGAGTAATGTGGTTAAAAGTAAAGTGATAAATGGGCTTGAATATATTGATAAAAGATTTATCGGAGTCACCAGAGAGATGCAATTGATGTTCTAGCTATTCGTTGACTAAAGGTAACAAAATGCAAAGTAACGACTGAGTTAACAAGGATAATAAGTTATTACTTTATATCAAATTGATTTTTTCTTATTGTATCTTTATATATGGTTTACCTTATTGAATTATTATCTTTTTCATACTGGACTTCATCATTCATGAGATAATTGTCTCTCATATTTTTTTATCCTCAAGAGGACATGATAATGAATAAATGATGGCATAAGCTATGTTGGCAATCGTGATGTGGTGGGTGCACATGATCAATTTTACATTGAGTTAAATCTAATTTTATTAGTTTTGTTTTCTTTAATGAACAATACAAAAAATATTTTATTTTATTATTGGATCAAATATTTTATTTTAAAGTATTGGCTTTCACATTATATGTAATATTATTTAAAGTAAAATAAAAAATATGTTGGTAGCATTTTTTAGAGGGCATTTTGTGAGGTGGCAGGTGCATTTTAGGAGCGTTATAATTACCATCTAAAAAGAAAAGGTTAAAATAATTGCCTATGGCAGGGAACTGCCTTTGTCATGGATCGGCTAAAAAGTGTGAGGGGTCACTAATGTTTAGTAAAATTATGATGTGGGTCATTAATGTTTGGTTTTCAAATTGTAGGTCACTCAACTTTGGTTTTATTCATATTTAGATCATTCATCATATTTAAATATTAATTTATGTATCAACTCACTTAAAAACAAAAAAAAAATATAATTTAATTTTATTATTAACTAATTTACCATTATACTCATAATTATTTTCTTGTTCGTGACACTCCGAAAAATAAATTTTCACATCGTCAAATCATAAAAAGCTCTTGAGTTACTCACCATTTAAGTTTAAAAAGGTAAATAATTAATAATAAAATTAAATTATAAAATATTATTTAAAGTTAAATGATGTGTCATATGCCACATAGATGACCATCACATGCCACATAAGTGACATGTGGCAAAATTAATATTGAAGTATGATAGATGATCTAAATATGAATAAAACTAAAGTTGAGTGACCTACAATTTAAAAATCAAACATTAATGACCTACATCATACTTTTACTAAACATTAGGGACCCCTCACACTTTTCGGATCGCCAGTTCAAGTTTTGGAAAGTTTAATTGGTATCAGATAACACCAAGGAGTAATAAATGAGAAAATTGGACTACAGTAAGATGTAACAGTTAAAAGTTTTTTTGCAAACTAGAACGTTTGACCCATTAAGCAAGATGATTCTGGTCCAAGTTCAAGCCAATTAACAATGCTCAGCTCAGATCGTACCAAATAAGACAAAACTGCAAGTGCTTTCAAGCAAAAAATCTCCTGAGTAACTAGGAATTTGAGTTTTAAGCCAAAGATATGAGCTGGGGTACTTTTAAATTTTAAGAGCTCAAGAAACAAATTAATGTTAATAAGAAAAGGAATTCCTTTTCAAACAATGTCATTTAACAAATCGCCATGAAATAATCACTTCATTGTCATGCCAGAAGTAAAAAAATATAAGAAAGGCACAATTCCATTGGTTCAGTCTAACTATAAGTTGATAAAGTTAAAAAATTTGAACTATGCCTATATTCGGTATTTGGCATGCTAACTATGCCTGCTCTTGAAACCTGTAATACAAGATATTGCCTATTAGTACATCGATGAAACAAACATTAGAAAAATGATGGGACTTACAACAAATGATGCTACATCAGGAAGATAAAAGTTGTGATTCCAAAAGGATATGTCATAAAAATAATCAAATACACAAACAAAAACTTACTCACATGAGAAGGGACAAACAAAGGTGAAGTTTTATGTACTTGGAAGATCTTCAGGAAGATCATGCAAAATCAACTCTTCATCCACCCTTCTTGTTTCTTGCTACTTATACTGTCCGTGATGGCGTATTCTTTCCCTTAGGTTATCGAGGAGCAAGCGGTGAGATATTCATTATTCTGAATCTAGTCTTTTCTCTCTCATCACTTCTGTTCCCATAGTACTGGTCTGTAAATAAGTCTTAACAAAAGGAAAAGTAGAAATAAACCAAATTTGTGTGAGCGCAAGAGGTTAATTGTGACGACCGACCCCAACATAGTCGACCGTTAGCCATCACGAGGGGTAAAATAGACAAATCACTATATCAAATTCAAATATTTGAACATTGCGGAAACATGATAAGGAAAATAAATTAACTTTCGAAATTGCCAAAAATTTTGGCAGCATCTCGACGTAAAATGAATATATAACAAAAATGTCCATGTATACAACAGTTTATATAAACTGAATATATCATAAAAGAGAAAACTATCCATAAAAATATAATGTCTGAGATCACAGGAGCACAATGGCTCAACAACAGTATATATGAGGAACACTGATCCTCGAAAATCCATAAGTGGGAGATAATCAAAATCTCAAATCTGAATGACCAAAACGGATGAATAATAAGAGACAAATGAAAAGTTAGGAACTATACAAGTTTCCTACTCACATGTAAATGCTATAAGCAAAGATAGCTGGACTACTCTAGTCCGTCGACCTCACACATGTACAAACCCCAACCCATGCACATCACAAGCATATCTAGTAGTCGTCACCTGCAAAATGGGAAGAGAGGGGTGATCATAAAGATGACTCACTGAGTCGAGGGAACACAATATCAAAAATCAAGAAAACCGAAGCCCACAATGCAATACGATAAAACGACGATAAAACAATGCAATGAATGTCATGCAAAACATTTGTCCTTCTTAGCTACAAAAGAAAGTAAGCCAAAGGAGGAAGGAACCCTCACTAAGGTCGTACGGCCAATACGAAAACCTAAGTGAGTTATTGCGCGGACCGAGTCTTGCCAATCATAGGCGATCTTAATAGTTTACCTTCATCGACGTCGTCCACCTGGGGAAATAGTAGTATGTCAAGGATTTAATGGTTGCCGCTATGAACATGACTTAATAGTTGCCGCACCTACTCGGAGTTGATTATTCTCCGATGCTATGCAAAAATCACGCCACAAGGCGGTTTTTATCATGACATGTCATATATGTATGAATGTACATGTAATTCATAAAAGGAGCATCTCGTAAAGGATACTAATCTAGAGAGAATCATCAAATCCCGCAAAACTCAAAATTCTGAGAAAACATCCTAAAAACCATCGATAAGTCCATAAAAGAACAAGTGCCACATTTTCATGAATCTAAGCATGATATAATTAATTTAAAGNATGCAGAACATACATATGGATGAAATAATCCATCCCGAAAGCACGTCTTACCTCGGCGTAAGACTATAGACTGCTACTAGAGCATATTTACTATTATTGTGATAATTCACTCACCTCGATCTCGCGTAGGCTCGTATAGTCCAACGCTCCCGAGTCCAACACCACGACAACAAGACCTATTCATAAGTTTTATAAACAACCTAATAAGTTTAATTTTTTTGTTTTGATACATTACACTAAAATGATACTCTTATACATTTGACTCTAACTAAGAATATTTTCCACATTTATCTTTCATTCTCATTTATTAACTCAATTTGCTCATAACTACTTACCTATTAAGGCTAAATAATGACTATGTAACTAATTACCCTATTATATTCACATTCTTAACTACTTGCCATCTATTGTAATTATACTACTAACTTAAACTATAATTATTTAGAACTCCATATATCATAATATCTAATCTAAATAAGTACCTCGACACCTAAAATGTGATATTTCATATTATATACTAATTATCAAGACGATGACAATTAAATAACTCTCATATCGAAACCTTTCACTAAAATTTCATTTAGTCTATCATAATAACCTACATACTCAATGTACATTAAACCTTCTAATCACTACTCACCGCATATTATGGTGAAATAATGCCAAGCGCCTGCGGATCCCGTAGACTCACGGTCAATCACTGAAGCAGAGGCGCACCTATCAGGCCCGACGAGCCCCTCTTCCGCCGGTCGGTGGAATGCAATCATACCTGTATAAAAAACACAATAATCATGCATAACTCATAAATTAACTCACCATGTGCGAGTCAAAGCAAAATAACAACACCTCGAGCCCAAATGCCTGAGAAGCTCAAGTATCGGACGAGGCTCTACATATAAACAAACAGCCAAGTTATTATTCTTTTCTAACTCCATTCAGCCATAATACAAGATGTCATAAATCATGTACAACTCACCGTGTGTGAACAGAGTGAGATTACAAACGCCTCGGGTCTGAACACTAGGATCTCGACGAGTGAAATTCCTACACACAAGCCACCAGCCTTGTTATCCTTATCAAGATCAAATCAGTCCTAGAACATGATATCAATACACCACGCAATAACTGTTGTACACAGCCCGGAATCAAACAACTTCTTAGTAGACTCCGGCACATCAAGTACTCAAGGAAGCTGAAAAAATCAGTACATACACTATTCATAAATTTAACTAATACTCAAACAGTGAAGCCCTAATTAATTACCACAACAAATCTGCATAGCCCTCTCACTTGCCTTGATCAATAGGGGTCAGGTTACAACCTGTTCCGTTTCCCACAGAACTTGCAACCAGCTGGCCTGCAGCAACACGTACTTGATTTATCCTCGCATCAACAGTAATAATATTACATATTTATATTATATCTAGCACATCATAGGCTCACCGAGAAAAGGAAGAACAATGACTCAACAGCTTAAAGGTTCTCCGAAAACCCCACGACACGAATCTGAAATAAAATTACAGCACCATTATTCTACGGTTGCGAAAACTGACTCTAAATTCATTATGACCTTGCCTAATACATATAGATGACTCACCTGAAAGAAATCACCCTCGTTCGCAACTCATAGACAGTCGAATTCATCCATGGTTCGCCAGCAGCGTCTCTATTTCTGAGCTATACCCACCCGGAGATATGTCAATCAACTTGCACCAGGGACTTCGCGTTGTCAAGAGGGACGTCATCGCCAGAATCATGACCATCGGAAGGTCCTGGCAGCGGCTATGTACCATGAGAGAGGGAGAGGAATGACCGAATAAAAAGAGAAAAAAATCAGCCCTGACTCGAGCTAACTCACCTAGAGAGTAGAGGGGAGATCGGAGCTAAGGCGTCAAGTCGAATCATCTCTGGCGCCTGCGACAATCCCCTCTTTCATCTAAAGCTTCCAACTCGTAATACTCCTTCGACAGTGTACGGAAAATCCTTGAACCAGTGTTGATGGCTTTGTCTCGTCGAGAGCTTCAAGTCGGTATAAATTTCTAGGGATTTCGTGGTCGGATGGCGACACGGCAGTGGTTGGAAGTGGCGGCGGCTGGTCGTGTGGAGAAGGGAGAAAAATAACGAGAGAAGGTGAGGGAGAAGGGAGAAGAAGTGAGAGGGTGGGCTTCCTTTTTTTGGGCCCTTTTAGTTGGGCTGTCACAATACTACACCCATAAAAAAATTTCGTCCTCGAAATTAATAGTAACTAGAAAATGTGAGGATTACTCCTCATGTTCTCTTCTAACTTCCATGTAGGATTATTCAAGGAATCTTAACCATGGAATCTATCGTCTGCGCAACTGATGTATCACACGTTACACATGCCTCCATATGATAAGTGAGATCATAACGTACCACCACGTGCTGCTCCTCTATAGCTAATCGTCTCGCAACAACTCCTCCGGAGCATAGAAATATGGAAGGCTTTATGTGTCCGAGCTAACGATGGCGGCAAAGTAAATCGATACGTCATTGGACCTACTCACTCAATCACCTTCTATGGTTCGATATAAAGAGGACTCAACTTTCTTTCTCATCAAAATGCGAGGTGCCTTTCCAAGGTGAAATATTGAGGAATATCTTGCCACGAACTTTCAATTGCCTGTCACAACGAGACTTATTGACAAGCAACATCTATCTATCTTGAGCAACCTTAATTTTCTTCCTGATCAATTTGACATTCTCAACTAATGCTCTAACTAGTTTTGGCTTATTCAACAACCAGGTGGCATTTTTGCCCCAACATATCAAAATGTGACACCTCCTACCATATAGTACTTCATGAGCATCATGCCAATCATAGTCTGATAATAATTATTATACGCAAATCTGCCAAGGTCAGTCTAATATCCCAATTGCCACCAAAGTCTGTGGCACTCTCTCAACATATTCTCGAATATCCGGATGGTCCTCTCAGTCTCACCATTTGTCTGAGAGTGGAAAATAGTACTAAATCTCACCTTAGTCCTTAAGAACTAATGTACATGTTTTTAGAATGTGGAAGTAAATCAAGTATTTCAGCCTGCCCTATAGACATGAGAACACCATGTAATCCTACGATCTCATCATAAAACATTAAAGACAACATATTTAAGGGGTATGCAATTATGATCGGCTTACGACGGCGAAATGTTGGTTTGAGCTCTCAATCGAGGATCAGAAGGCGTCCCTCTCCAATCGCTCTTTCTACTAACTTTTAACCAACATATCCTAGATGCCGAAATCGATGACTAGGCTTGAGCTCTCAATTGATTACCAGAGGTGCACCACTCCGATAAATCTTTGAATGAGCTTTCAACCAGTCCATTAGAATTGTATAAATTGACGTCACACGAAATATTGTAACAATGATCACTAGTTGACCAAAGTGGTTCCAAGAGTATCAATGATAATTCAAGCAATAGTACTCAATACTGAGTAACACTTAATGAACAAATGCTACGAAGAGTCCACCAGAGTCACTACAAAAAAATGACAAATCATAGGCAACAACAGAAAATAAGGATCAACAATGATCCTATGATCAGTAAGAATGAAGTATGGCCGATAACGTATACAATTGTTTTTTATAATGATGTCATGATTGACAACAATGAGCCTAGAATCAAGAATTATCTTTACCAAATTCCAAAATTGATTGTGATGTGTCATGAATCGATAATCATTTCAATGACGAGAGTGACGATCTAGGAATCGTCAATGATTCTAAAATCCACAACTACAATTATGGACTTGATAGTGTTTCTGATCGCAAATAATAAATTGAGAATCAACAATGAGTTCTACATCGACAATGATGAGTTACAATAAATGACGACAAGTTTGTACTTTTCATGACACTTTAGATGATAACATATCATATTGGTGAATCACAAATT
>LTAE01011082.1:0-15807 GCA_001647135.1 Pontederia paniculata
TTGCCCTTTATGCATGATCGTGCTACACTTTTAGTGTCATTTTATCACTTTTTTTTTACTCAGCCTAAAGTTAGAAAACATCTTTGTTATGTATCAGTTGTCACACCCTATCCTAGGTCATGAGTTTTCCTAGTTACTCCAAAGAAATAACTCAAAAACATAGTTGCTCCCAAGCAGTACCAAATCCTGTAGCTAACAAATTGATACTATGTTCACATCCGCCTTTTAGTCCTTGTATCCCTATTTTTGTGAATGTAGTATACTCAAAGTATACTCAATATTGATATCAGATTATCAGATTATGAAATCGAGATAGTGTATTGCATCGATGGAGAAGAACCTGTTGGAAACCTACATGGAAGAATTGATTGACACATACATCATCCGGTCGAGTATGTCCCCATAAGGTACACTAGCCAAAATTTTAAAGAAGTAGGATGAGTCACTTAGTATATTCGTTGATTATAGAATGTGAAATAAATTTATCATTTCGTATCGATGACTTATCTGATTAATTATTATTATCATAGGTATTTAAAAAGAAACTTATCTAAGGAGATGAGAAATAAAGATGAAAAATTCATGTATAAACTAAAGAATGCAAAATTAGCAACCAAGGAGACATGATTGATGATGGGCATATGCCTCGAAGTAATGGAAAAAATGTAGAAGAATTTTTCCATGATTTAGAGTAAGTTGTCGTGGTGTTTGCATTGTAGATGAAGCAACACTGCTTATATAGAGAAGAGTTGAGGTGCAAATTAAACATCTAGTGTAACATCTCGAGAAAGCCACCCTTGCCACCTAGCAGAATTTCATGTAACATCTTTGCCCATCAAGATATTGTTCGCTTTGGGCCTTGGCCTGCATAATTTTAAAACATGTCTTGTCGTGGTGTTTGCATTGTAGATGTAGCAACACTGCTTATATAAAGAAGAGTAGAGGTGCAAATTAAACATATAGTGTAACATCTCGAGAAAACCACCCTTGCCACCTAGTAAAATTTCATGTAACATCTTTGCCCATCAAGATATTGTTCGCTTTGGGCCTTGGCCTGCATGATTTTAAAACATGTCTGAAGGGACCAAGGTATGTTCCCGTATATACTCATCCCTTTGGGCCTTGGCCTTGTTCACTCTTGTGACTTGTCCATGTGGGACAAATCCAAGGCATGCCTCTTGCATCCTTCCCTTTTAGAGGACTCAATGTCCTCATTGAGTGATCTCCCACCATGGCAGAGAGGCCCATGCGGAGAGGTTCTGATACCACATATGTAAAAAATAAGGGAGACAATTCTCCCATGAGCGATAAAACCTAATATGTAAAAGATAACAATAATACAATAGGTTCGACCATATATGAAGATATGATAAGAGAAATAATTTACATAATCAATGAATTCACTTTACTTAATTTTACTTTTTTTTTCTTTCCTTATCATTTCAATAACTTACTTATCCTTTTGTTCGATCATTACCTTTGGTCCATCACTTGGCAAGAACATCAATTGCATCCCTCATGATGCCCATAGTCTTTCATCGATATGTTCAATCCCAATGATCATCTTATCTTGGACCACATTATTCTTCTTTACTTAACTTATCTTTCATTATTTAAATAATACCATTTTTAATGAGCATTTACCAATCATAAAGGTCGTTGGGTTTGGTCCCGATGCCAATAAGGCTAGTTAGGCCTTGGGATCTCTCTATATGACCCAATAGATCTCATAACAATGGTCCCAATAGGAACCTCCGATTTTTCAATGAACTATGCATCCCTGAAGGAACGAACTCGATCCCAAAGGAACCTTGCATCCCCGAAGGAATGAATAATGCATCGGGAGCAAACTCATACTCTTCACAAATATATTCAATCACATTTAGAGTTCATTTTAAATCCTAATAAAACTCTAGGTTGTGACTCATACAATCATCATTAAATCATGCAATAGGATCATTTAAATGGAATATAATTAATAAGAGTTTAAGGTTAATAAGACATTGGAAAATGACCCCATTTTTTGTGTCGTTGATCTCAGCAAAACACGTTAGGACACAACCTTTGTCATGTGTCTGACAAGGTTGATTCGGGGACTCAGTTTGGGTGAGTGACATGATTGTTTCATCGACGGTCAGAACATGACTACATTAGAGCGATGCGGCCTGCATCTGTCGGATGCCTTCCAATCAGTTATCTATGACCGAGAACGACACAAACTATGACGTGTTGGTTTAGGTGTCGTCCGAGCAACACGGTCTGTGTGTTGGGTGACATGGATTGTTTCCATACATGTCGGGGTTACTCGCAGAACACGTTCTACAACACAGAGATGTTGCCGTTTCATGTCGAATGCAGACTGTGTCTTAAAGGGCGTAGTCTGTGTAAGATGTATATGTTTCCTTTTCATGCATCATACACATATTGAATACTCTAGGTTGATCTTCCTTAATTACATACCTTGTTTTGTTGGTTAATCTTCCTTGTGTCTCGATCCTCCCTCGTGGTATGCCCTCCCCTTCTTTAAGTCCTCCAGGAGAGAAAGAGAGAGAGAGAGAGAGAGAGAGAGAGAGAGAGAGAGAGAATTTGTGCTTGGGTTTGGGGAGTGAATTAATGAGAGCCAATCTCCTTTAACCCTCTATTTATAAGGGTTTTCTAGGGTGTAGTCCAAGTCCAACTCAACTTAATCCCTCTTATTTTAATTGTGATTTGGAATCCTCTTTAAGAACTAATTGAGATGGGGCTATGAACATTAAATTGATGACATTGACTCCTACATAGAATTTTCCTAATCCTAATCAAATTATATCTCTTCTTATCTCATTTTATCTTTCTACCTATTTATTATTATTTTTATTAAATCTGAGGCATTACATCGTAAGTTCCTTATAACAAGAATATATAAGGCTTCGTTCTGGGGATTCTAATAAACTTATAATACATTGAATTTTATAAGAAAATGTGTCATTCCTTCATATAGGTAAATTCATTTCCTGTCATATATTTGTATAAATTAAACTTTGACTAATAAATGTATCACATTATTATTGGCAAGCACTCTGTGTGTGACACATGGTAGGCTTCAAAACTTTGCATCAATTCTGGCCTAACACAAGTTGTTAAATTTGAATTAAGGTTTTTTATGTTAATTTATTTTACACACTCATCATATAATACTTTTAATGGATTTGGGGATTTAGTTAATTAATTTGAAAAAATCGTTATATGATGAGTGAACACAATTTCCCTGTCGTAGATGACTTCTGAGAGAATCACCCAAATTTTCCTCAAAATGCTATTATGTCACAAGTGAGTTATCTTCTGGAATCATTGAAGTTATAACTAATAGAGTTTTAATTCAATTTATGGCGGTAGTTAAGCTATTTGTAATATTATATTTAGTTATGCATTTAATATTAAAAATATTAATTTTTTTTCCTTCATAAGGCAATCTTTTGGATTGTTGCAACTATACTTCATTTGGATTTATATAAAGCACGGTCATATTCAGGATGCAAGAGGTGTGGAAAAATTTGACAATGCTGCAAACAAACTGTATTAAAAAAAATGTGGACGTATTGAGTCTTCGGTTGCACATAGATATTTTTTATTGTAATATTTGTTTCATAATTTATTTTGTAAATAAAGTATGCTTATTTGTTCCTATGTTGTAACTTAGATATAAACATCAAGTGCACGCGGGAGATGTATTTCCAACTACTTTGGGTTCATAAAGCCATGCAAATTATAGGAAAGACCGCTAATGAGCTCAAAAGGTAGATGATTTTACTATTTTTTTTCTTTTTAATCTTAAATATTTGTACTCATTCTCTTTTAGACTTCTCATGCTCTTATTGAGAGTTGCTACCCGTTGGAGCTTGATCATATTATGATAAAGTGTAGCATGCAAAAAGTATCATGCATTTTATGTCATTTATCATATCATTTTATGCATTTTCATGTATGTTTCATGTTCATTTATCATAAAGAGTTGTTGATCCATTGAATTTTGGGTTTTCTCGTGTTATAAGTGGAAACAAAGATCATTTTGCCTTTATTTCGGCAAAACATTGATGACACAAAATTTCGCCTTTAGAACCAAATGATGCTGCTTTAGTCATTATTTTAGGAACTTCAGGAGAAGGAGCTTTCACACCCTTGTTTTACAAGGTCTCACCACACTATACGGGAAATCGTCGGACGATAAAAATGTCAATAATGGAAAGAAATCTGTACAACGTACAATCACCAAGGATAAAACAGAAGAATCAGAAGAATAGTATGAGGCTGAAAAGAGATGACACGTGTTGAATGAAGGCCAAGAGTATAAGAGGGACCAATCAAGGGCAAGTAGAAATATCTCGAAAAAGGAATCATTTGGGACATCATCAGAATCGAGTGGAAGAAGGGAGGAACATCATTGGAAAGAAGGGGAGACGAGGACACCATTGAGGAACAACAGCACAAAGACAAAGAACATGAGCCTTTAGTCTGGATCTGTTTGTAATGTGGATGAACATGCTTGTAACTAAGTAGGATTATCTAGAGTTAGTAGTAAGGGATGATGGTTTTAATTTCTATATCGGTTTCGAACGCTTTTGAACTATTTATAATTTTCGTTATAATAACCCATCATTTGATTTCTTTTTTGAATTGAATGTGTTGTGAAGAGCTTTACTTATTTTTTGGTCGGATACGAACTGACCTTCGGTTCGATCTTCTTTCTTTTCTACACTCTAACTCTCCGGATGATGCATCCTTGACTGGAGGCATCGGGTGAAGTTAGTGGTCGTGGCTTTCTCTTTCCCATTGAGTGCTATTGGGTCACTATCATCAGACGATTCACAACCTTGCTTCCGCGAGGAATCGGTCTTGCTAATTCCTATGCTTATAGCATATGGAGGACTGATCATAGCTAACATTTAGGAGATTTTCATTCGAGTTGTGGGTATTATCATTTCCATTATTTATATAGTCACTAACCATCTCTGACATGTAAATATTATTTTTCTCTAACAACTTCAACTCATGTTTATTTTTCTTCTTATGTTCTTCCTTGACTTTGGGTGCAGTGCATGACAATATCTCGAACTATTAAAGAAAATTTCTACTACTCAAAGTCTGAGAGAGAATTCAAAAAAAGGAGAAAGTGGCAAAGACTAATTTCTGACTTGCAACGAAAGTTTGCTGAATTATCAATTTCTAAATAAACTAAAACAACAAATATGGAACTAGAATACAAACCTGATACACCATTACCTAAGAACTCTATCATTTCTATCAATGTAGACACACCTAAAACCTAAAAACCACAACAAGAAGATCAGAATATCATGGAAGGAGAACTTGTAGCCCAAGGTACAAGATGCCTTACGGACACTTATTCACCTGTTAGCTAACCAAGCAGGAGCACCAAGAGTACCATCTATGCCAAATGTCAACTTTTAACTACAACTTTCCTTAGTCACAATGATTCAACATGACCAATTCGGAGGATCTGCTGCTAAAGACCCAACCCAACATCTTGACAACTTCAAAGAGATCTATGGAAAGCAGCAATTTAATAACATTCCCGTTGATGCTATCTAAATGAGGCTTTTCCCTTTCTCACTAAGAGGGAAGGCAAAGCTGTGGTGGAAGAGCTTAAAACCTGAAGAAGTAGCAAATTGGAATAACTTGAAATGGATAATTTTTATGAAGCTTGGCAAGGGTTGCATCATGCCCACATCATGGTTATGAGAGATAGCAGCTATTAGATCACTTCCAATTTCGTATTGAATTACCCGACTTCGATTGCATTGGACAATGCCGCAGGAGGAGTCTTTGTGACAACTGATATAGATGAAGCATATTTTATCATAGAGAAGCTAGTGAAGAATCACCATTATTTAAGGCACGAGAGATCAAGGAAGCCTATGAAGAAGAGGTCGTCCGATGAAGGAGAAGCCTTATCATCAAAGGTTGAAGAAGCCATACAAAAGGCCTTGAGAAAACTAAGACTCACATCTCAAGTCAACATGGTGCAGTCCCCTGAGCACTGAGCAGAAGTATGATATCTGTGGATACCAAGACGTACCATTGAAATTTGCAATTTGCTGACTCATCAACAAGACCCTCAATACGATCAATTAAACGCCTTTAGAAACTTTACTCCAAAACCACCATCTGAGAAGTATACTCCTGAAAATAGAAACTACTCATTCTTCTCCTACCAAAATAACTATCATCGGAATAATCCAAATGACAACCTTCCTCATCATAACCTTGCTTGGCAACCTATGATTATGCCAAGACCATCTCAACAACAACCACTCATGATACCTAGTCAAAATCCCAAACCCCTAAGCCCAAATTAGAAGAACTGATACAACAACTAATGAAGCAACAAGAACAAATCAATTCCAGAATTGAGCAGTTGGCTACTCACAACAAACTATTGAAGAATAAGATAGCATTACAACACTACAACTTCACGACCCACACTTTACTAAGAAATCCAAAACCAAACTTTAGAGAACATATGCAAGTTGTTACATTAAGAAGTGGGAAGAACTTGCCATCAAGACAACCATTTGCAGAAATTGCTCCTAACCAAAAAAGCCCGAAGAGGAGAGTATCAAAAAACCAACTTGAAAAGAAGGAACAACCTGAACCTGCAGTGCATATTTCAAATCCAGTTCAGACTAAGCAATCAGTTAATATCCATCCACCTCTACATAAAGTATTTGCCTTTCCCTCAAAGAATGCTAAAAGCATAAGAAGAACAATAGTTCAGCAATTTCATGTAGATACTAAAGAAGATGTAGATCAACATACCCTTTGTAGAAGCAATCCAACAAATACCATCCTATGCAAAATTCCTAAAAGACATCTTGTCAAAAAAGTGCAGTGATCCTGAATAAACTACCACCTAAGTTGAAGGATTCCGACATTTTTTCTATATCTTGAGATATTGGACATCTATAGATAAGCAGAGCACTTTGTGATCTGGAAGCCAGTGTTAGTGTCATACCCTCCTCAATGTGTGACAAACTCAATGTTGGAGAGCCCAAAACCTACCAATATGGTACATCATGGCTGACAGATCATTGAAGCATCCTAGAGGAATCCTAAAAGATGTACAAATTCGAGTTGAGAAATTCTTTATCCCTATTGACTTTGTTGTCCTACAAATACTTGAAGACTCAAATGCCCCCACTTGAAGACATTTCCTTGCCACTGCTTGAGTTGTCATTGACGTGAGAAGGAGTGGCACATTATCATTTCAAGTAGGAGGACAAAATCGAATTCAATTTAACTAAGACAATGAAGAATCCAGATGGAGACCTGTTCTTTGAAGATTATGACATTATTGAAGAAGTCATGCAGCAAATATCAGTAGTGACCCTTGTGCAAAAGCATGAACAAGATCTAGAGACAATAAAGACTCCGAACTGATAAAAATTTGAGTCGATCATTAGGCACTCTTAGTTTTAGAAAATTCAGGAATAGGTTGTTAAGAAAAAAATCAATCACACACGTTGGAATCGGCTATTACAACCCTACTAAGTCGATCAAGCAGAGTATCAAGTCAGCACCTAAGCTTGAACTAAAGCCACTTCCATCCACATTTAAGTATGAATTCCTTTGACCTGACTTCACTTACCCTATCATTGTTAATTCTGCTCTATCCAGGGATCAACTTGATAAATTATTGGAAGTAATCAGAACCCACCGGAAAGCTATTGGTTATTCAATCGATGGCATGAAGAGAATCAGTTCATCATTGTGTATGCACAGGATTCCACTTGAAGAAGATCACAACCCAATGATTGAAGCACTAAGAAGATTGAATCCTAATTTGAATGAAGTGGTCAAGAAAGAGGTTCTGAAGTTGTTGAATATCAAAGTCATCTACTCAATATCTGATAACAAGTGGGTGAGCCCAATTCAAGTAGTGCCGAAGAAGGGAGGCACAATTGTTATTGAGAATGAGAAAGGAGAACTCATCCCTCGCCGAGTGACTACCAGTTGGAGGATGTGTGTCGACTATCAAAAACTAAACGATACGACGAGAAAGGAATAGTTTCCACTACCGTTTATTGATTAGATGCTTGAACGTCTGGCTAAACGCAAGTACTTTTGTTATCTTGAGGGATACTTAGGTTTTCTACAAATTCTCATACACCCTGCTGATCAAGAGAAAACAACCTTCACATGTTTATATAGAATCGTACGCATATTGAAGAACGTCGTCCGGCTTGTGAAACACACCTGCCACCTTTCAGAAGTGTGTGATGTCCATTTTTTCATAATTCATTGAAGATATAATGGAAGTGTTTATGGACAACTTTTCCGTATATGTGTCATCATTCGATAACTATCTACATAATATGAAGAAGGTTCTGTAGAGGTGTGAGAAGGCGAATCTAGTGCTGAATTAGGAGAAGTATCATTTCATGATAACTCAAGGAATGGTACTCAGACATATAGTTTCAGAAAACGGAATTGAAGTTGACAAAGCCAAAATAGAAGTAATTGAGAAGCTGCCACCATCTATCAATGTCAAGGGAGCACGAAGTTTCCTTGGACATGTGGGCTTCTATAGGAGATTTATTAAAGACTTCTACAAAATATCCTAACCAATGACGGATCTATTGCATAAGGATGCTGAATTTTATTTCGACAGCCATTGTCCGGAAGCATTCGACAAGATCAATGAAGCATTATATTGCAATCACTCTATTGGACCCTACTCTTCGATATCATGTGTGACTCCAGCAACCATGCTATAGGGTTGTGCTCGGACAAAAAGGAGATAAAGGCTGCACTGTCATTTCTTATGCTAGTAGAATCTTGGATCCTGCACAACAAAACTACACCACAACTGAAAAAGAAATGTTGGCAGTGGTTTACGCAATCGACAAATTCAGACCCTATGTAGTGGGATCAAAAGTAGCGGTCTACACGGATAACATGGCTGTAAAAAACTTGATGCAAAAAAGGATACAAAACCCTGATTAATAAGATGAGTTTCATTACTGCAGGAATTCAATTTGGAGATCAGAAATAAGAAGGGAGCTAAGAACCTTTTTGCAAATCATTAATGGCCTAAATACTCCTAACTCCAATTTAATTTTTTCATGCCTACTTTTTGTATAGTTGTTGGTTTAATCTAATTTTCATGACACTTTTTCTACATCGTGTACACGATTTTAATATGCTTGCCTTGTATGCATGATCGTGTTGCACTTTCAATGCCATTTTATCACTTTTGTTTCTACTCATCTTAAGTTAGAAAACATCATGATTATGTATCAGCTGTCACACCCTACATAGGTCATGAGTTTTCGTGGTTACTCCAAAGTAAGAACTAAAAAATATAGTTGCTCCCAAGCAGTACCAAAGCACGTAGCTATCAGATTGATACTTTTTTCTCATTCGCCTTTTAGGCCTTGTACCCTATTTTTATTAATGTTTTAATCCAAAAAAAATAGAGAAAAAAACTCAATCTTAATGTTTAATCTGCCTATATCATTCTACTTTGCCCAAGAAAGATTTTTCTTTTCTTTAATAACTACTCTGCTGACTTCACACCCTGAAGTCAAGAGTGTGTGACTTGTTCACACCTTGGGAACCCCATTAGAGTATTCTCGGATGAAATGGTAGGATAGTGTCATGGGAATCCTACTTCTCTCACTTCAATTAACTAGTCCGT
Organism: Pontederia paniculata; assembly: GCA_001647135.1. Lineage (NCBI taxonomy): Eukaryota > Viridiplantae > Streptophyta > Magnoliopsida > Commelinales > Pontederiaceae > Pontederia > Pontederia paniculata. The sequence continues at coordinate 9,698 of LTAE01011082.1, forward strand.
TGACCTTTCATTTGAAAGAGTCAAGAGTATGCTCGTATTGAGCACCATTAACATGCGAACCAAGTATTCTAGGAAGAAAAATAATGATATGCTAAGGAAAACCATCTTTTTTTCACTCCCTGAAATGGCAAATAGAATGATACGTGTAAAAAAGAGTTAGTAACTCATAACTGTTTGTGAGTAAACAGTCAGCATTTTGACTGTGATCCAGGGATTCTAGGTTCAAAGGAGTGCCATCTAGTATTATATCCATGATGCTGTGCTTAGGCTTAGGTTTTGGTGGTCCTAGGAGGGGGATCTAATATGGCTAGGAATATGTAATCGTGATCGGGGATTTGAATGACTTAGAGAGGGAGTGTAACTTGGTGTATGCACATCTTGTGGTTGTTTTGAATTTTCTTTATTTTGCCTTAAAATCTCTAACTCTTTGCTTCAGTCATAAGTTTGGAGGAAGCTCATGACATGGAATTTGATCTAAAAATTCATATGTAGAGTTATGCTTTTGCCATAGATTTGATCTTTTATGTTGTATATTATTACCTTTTTTTATGACATCTGCACAACTTGCAATTCCTTATTTGATATCTATTAGTTTTCACAATCTAAAGGGTTTTTAGCATGATTCTGGTGATCTTGTGGTTATCAGATTAAGGAAACTAGGGAGGGACAATTTCACACCCTAAATGCTCTCCTGCAGAGATTAAACACCTTGACGCTACAAGACAAAGCCAGAAACAAACAAAAGAGGCAGCAAACTTTGCAAAAATGTTTCCTAAGAAGATCCTTGTAGCTGGCATTCTATTTTGTCCTTCCAAAGAAGAATCGACAATTTTCAACTGACTAAAAAGGAAAACCCTTGAGTATAAAAGAAAAGAAAGGAGACAACTTAGAGGAGGTTGGCAACCATCGAGAGGCATGCAACGACCACTTTTTTTCTGCACCATTTTTCCTGCAACTCGAGTTTTTGGATTGCAGATATCTAGACCAGGGTCATGTGTGGGTTGATTTCTGGATTGCAGCGAGAAAAAAATAGGAAGATAGTTGACATTTGAGTATTTTCTAGTTTTTTTCAGTTTTGTGTATTTTCGAAAATGGATTCTTATTCTTGTGATCATTAACTCTTTGTAATGGCTTTGACCGACTAGATCTATTAGCCTGGACATGGGAGTGTTAGAGGAATCCTAATTACGTGTTGAACTCATTTGTATTGAATGCATTTCCATTAAAGTTTTCCAATTTACCATTGAGTTTATGTTGTTGTTTGCTGAAATTTCTAGGTATTCGAAGTTTGTTATTGTGAAATGAATTTGAGTATGACTTCATTGCAATCTCAACCTTAGAGGATAGACGGTGTTTACTGGATACTAATATGATCCGAGAGAAGAGTAGAATATTTTGAAGCAAAGCTCAATACTTTTTTGTCATAGTCTTCTTGTAAATTTTAATAGGAACATTCATTAAACACATTGGTTTAATATGACTACGAAATATTTGATTCAAAGTGAAGTTTCATGGATAATGAACTTCTAGATTATGTCACTAATTCACACTATATGGATTGTGGGAATGTCAAAGATGCATGACCACATTAGTCAATTGGGAGATGGTGTATGAATGACCTATCATGTTCATCAATGGAGTGCAGGAATTGCTTCAAGCGCCAATCATGTCCCCAGTCAATTGTTGAGTTGCTAGGGTAATTGAGCGATTATGACGAGGTTGAAGGGCAGACTAGGTGAATGACATGCAGTATAAGGAGAGCTTTGGATTGAACATAATAATACTTTTGGTAGGAACTTCACCATTCTAAAAAACAATCATATCCAACTAGTGCATCCACTAGATAAAACTTCCTAGTGTTGTCTATGCCTAAACGAGAATTACTATGGAGATAGGAAAGAGTAAATGTTCATACTTGTAACCCACATGCATGCATGATTATAGGCCACATAGGTCTAAAGGCCCATAATGGTTGTTCTCGACCTAGGCCTTCAATTTAGATTAGATCATAGCATCTTGTATAAATATGTTGCTAAAAGCATTTTGTATCTAAGACTAATGATTTAAAATATGAGTTATAGGCCTTGAAGAATATATGATATACCTCTTAAAAGTATAGGAAAATACTATTGATAAAAACTAACAATCACAAAAGTTTGACAAGGTATACGAAAGCTAGAGTGCTTATAATTTACTCATATGTGGGCTATTTATAGTACTTTTATTTGGCGGACTTTAAATATGGGTAGCCTGTAATTGTCAAATTGAAGTTGTATTTTGTTCTCAATATAGTATAGCTTGAATAACAATTTAAAGTGGACTTTAATTAGAGTTTGTTAGAGATATAGCACTTGGATGCAACTAACTGATACGAACCACGTTAGGGAACCTGTCCTAACGAACCACAATCAAGCGAAAGTGGAAAACTAGAAGGAATCACACGAAAACACGAATCAAGAAAATAGAAACATAGATCAATATGAGAGCTCTGCATAGGAATCAATATCAAATTGATGGAATTTAAATGAAATGCAAAATAAGATATTATCCCCAATGCAAATGAGAGTTCACAAGAAAAAAGAAGATATCCTCTCCCCGGAAATCAGAGTTCAAGATGACAAAAGATTACATAACATCATCAAGAGTCAACCCTCTTATTTATAAGAGAATGCCAGACCATTCTCCAAGAAACTAAAAAACAAATAAAATCTAATGGGCAAAAGGCCCAAGAAGATTATCTAAACAACTGAAATTTTGTCCATGTCTGCATGATGAGGTGGTTGTTGATGTTAGCGAGGTAATCGTGGCTCTGAAGTTGGTACAGCGTCATGTCCAAGTTTAATGATTTCGGTCATCTTCATTCATCGTCAACTTCTGGAATCATATCATTCATCTCCTAAAAAAATTTGTGCCCAAGATAAAAATGCACATTTAGGAGCAAATCCCAAAATTTTTTGGACCTTCCTCTATGTATTAAAATTCTGTTAAACAAATTGTGCAATGTACTCCTAAAAAACAAGGATCCAACACGAATAAAATCAAATGCATCCAGGCCAAGAATATCAATTCATTCCAATGTTAATTCTCAACAAAAATATGCAACTGAATTCCCACAAGATAGAAAATATTTTAAATGATCAGAAGAATCATGCAAATAATTGCTATAAATCAGGAAGTCTTCAATAAACATAAAGATATATTTACCATAAAAGACAAGTATGATAAATTCAATGGAAACAATGAGCATCAATCTGTTCAATTACAATGTACCAATAGGCACCTTATAAAATCCATAGTCATCTAAAATTAATCTTCCAAAATGACCACTCTGATAATCATCAAATATAATAAACATAAAACTTAAATCATTAATGTTTTCCCAAAACTAGAATACCCAATCATGTCAAAGGTTGGAAATCGATATTTGAAATATCCATATGACATAATTCTCAAAAAGAGCTCCATAATCAATCAATTAGTCTTTGTAAGTTTGAACGTTAAAACCATCGAATGTAATAAATTTCTCAATAGTATATGGATGAAAATCCAAGCAAATTGACCTCATACGATTCTCATCACAAAATCCAGCAATAAGAATTAACCAATCAAAGACACCATGATTAACAAGAGTAATAGAAGACACAATCAATTTAAAATTGGTAAAGGTGAGAAACTTATCGTTCAAAAAACTTGAACAAGTAGAAAAAATAATGTTTAGTTTCATCTTGAATATTCACAAACTCTTAAATGCCTGTAAAGGAGCATTAGTAAATAGTGAACTCAGATGTGTGCTCAAAGATTGCAAAAGTGTTTCCTCTCGCTCAATAGTCCTTAACACCTGCAAAGGGGGATCAATAGACAAAGGCAAAAGAGAATTAATATTAGTATGTAAATCATTTAACTCTCTTTCTTTTCTCTCAACAACACTCTTCAAAGATGGCCTTTCTAAACAGTAAGAATTTAATCCTTTATCATCCTCACAACTCTCATAATATTCAACACTCAAAATATTTTCATCGGTGCTCTCCAAAGGTGGCCTTTCTGACCTCTTAGAATTTTTGTGGCTCTCTTCTTTCTAACTTTTATCGCTCAAAATTTGGTTCACATTTTCACCACATTGAGAAATTTCATCTATTTTCATGGAAGAACTTTTTCTCTCATCTTTTGAGTCGCACTTGCTTTTACTTATTTTTCCAATCTATCACTTTCCACAAAATCTTTATCATCATGATTTGTTACTCTTGAATTGAAGAAAGATTTTGGCAAGCTCATCTTCTACTTTATCCAGTTTTGCTTCCATCTTTAAGTGTGAGGCCATCACTCTTGAGAGTCTATCATCAGTGCTTTCTTGTCAGTTTGATCTTCTTCGACGTTAGTACGAAGAAAAGTTTGACCGTGGACCAATTCTAGCACCAAACTGAGAACTTTGACCTCTCTTTCATGTAGAACGTTGCACACATTCTCGAAAAGAATCTTGTCTTTCATGTTGCTCATTTGTCTTCGTGATTGCCAAATAATATTATCCTCTCTTTGAACTTGATCACGTAGATTTCAATTTATGACTTTCTTAATGTATCTTTCACCAGCTTCATAACACATTGTGGAACCTACATATAAACTGTCATCAAAAGTTCCTCACAATCTCAATTGGTGACACTTGTATTTTTCCATAGCTCTATTCAGCTTTTTTTCCTTCTAATGTTCTCATCACTCAGCTTTTTACCTCTCCAGATTACTCAGTGTTCTAGGAAAACTCACAACATGGGATAAGTGTAAAATCCACAATTCAATTAAAATTTCACAAAAGATATTAATTCCTAAAATAAGATGCAACCAATATCGATATCATATTATCAATTAAAAGAAAGTATACTCAATGTAGTAGGTTTGCAAGACTCTTGAATCAAGAAAGAAGAAAATGCAACAATAGGGAATTAGTTTTGAGCCAAATGCCTAACATGAGCCAAGAACAATGTTCAAGAATATCTTTTTTTATATTCTTGAAAGAATAATGTCTAAATGTCAAGGGGATTCGATGTTTCCTAGGTCATGCAGGGTTCTGCAGAAGATTCATAACAGATTTTTCGAAGATAGTGAGGCCCTTGACTGAGTTACTCCAAAAAGATGTTGAATTTAGATTCGATTCAGCTTGCCTTGAAGATTTCATCAGGATTAAGTCTGCCCTGACCTTAGCCCTGATCATGCAGCCTCTAGACAGTACCTTACCTTTGAAGTTATGTATGACGCAAGTGATCAAGCATCCCACCTTTAATTACTCCCAGTTGAAGATGTCCTGCCCTCAACTGAAGATGTCTTGCCCTCGGCTGAAAAAGTAATACCTCAGCCCCGATAATACTTTATGAAGTTGCCCCCCTCTCCCACCACTTTCCACCCCCACCCAAATAAAGCTCGTGGTCCCTCCCAACTTAGGTCAACACTGAGGGCGGTGTTGACTTTATGTTTTGGGGGACAATGGTATGGTCTAAATACTCATAACTCTTTGATTTTTTTCATGCCTTTGTATAGTTGTTGGTTTAATCTAGTTTTCAGGACACTTCTTCAACATCATGTACATAATTTTAATAAGCTTGCCCTTTATGCATGATCGTGCTCCACTTTTAGTGTCATTTTATCACTTTTTTTCTACTCAACCTAAAGTTAGAAAACATCATGGTTATGTATCAGCTGTCACACCCTATCCAAGGTCATGAGTTTTCCTAGTTACTCCAAAGAAATAACTCGAAAACATAGTTGCTCCCAAGCAGTACAAAATCTTCACTACAAGAATTCAGCCATTTAGCGGCCAAATTTAGCGGGCAATTTTTTGCCCGCTAAATAGCCGCTATTTCCGGGCATTGGCGAGTAAATAGCGGAAAAATTTGTTAGCGCAATTTTTTTAAAAAAATTCTTTTTTCCGGCCAGGTAGCAAGTAAATTAGCGGGTAAATTTTGTAGCCGCTGTTAGCGAGTAATTTGCGGGGAATTTGTGGGTAAATTTTTGCTCGTTAAATTAGTGAAATAAGCCCGACCCCGCTTCTTCTTCACAATTATTTCGTGCCCTACCCTAACGCGCGCCGCTGTCCCCGCTGTCGCCGTCCCCGCTGGGCGCAG
>LTAE01011083.1:0-15806 GCA_001647135.1 Pontederia paniculata
ATGTTTCAAAATGTAAAGTGTTAAAAACAAATTACTGATTATGTCTCATTTACATATCCTGAATATATGCATTGGTTAAGGGGGGAAATTTTCTGAAAAATGAGATATATGATTGAGGGGGAGCATTTCTGGTTAGTTAAATTTATGTATGAGTTTTATGTTTATAACTAACCCTAAGTTCACTCCTCATAAATTTGTAATAATAAAAAAGGGAGAGATTGTTGAATCTAGGAACCCAAGATTATTTTGGTGATCACAAATTTGTGAGGGAACTTAGTTTGGACTAATGAGCTCTTTGAATTGTGTTTTGAAAGACATGATTTTCATGTTTAGAGAATGATAGGTCGACCGAAGTTGACAAACGGACAACCTATGCACATAGAAGATATAACAGAAAATCCTATGTGTGCAGTGGTCGTCCAAAGGATGTGAAGTGGCCGACCAATGTGAAGAACTAAGACTAAAGAGATAAAGTCAAAAGACTGAGCGGTCGACCAAAGATATTGTGAGGACGACCGAAGACAAGGTTGAACAGGAGAGGTCGCCCGATGAAGAATAGTGGGCGACCGACGGTTTTACACCAATGATAAAAGGGTTGGAGAACGGCGATCCAAGGAGAAGTGGACGTCAGGTGAGACTTAGCCGAAGAGGTTGTTTGGCTGAGGAAGGAGAGGTCGTTCGAATATGATGAATGAACGATCGAAGAGTTGAGGAAGAAGGCAATGGTCGTTCAAGGGTTTCAAAGTGAAGACAGTGGACGACTAGAAGATTGCCAAGTTGATGTGGACGTCCGAAGGTTCACGAGATGAAGCAACGGATGACCAAAGCTGATGATACGATGAAGATCGATCGACCGAAGATGGAGTGCGGACGATCGATAGATATCAGATGAAGACAAAGGTCGTCCGGGAGTTTGTCAGGCTAAAGTGAACTGAACATCGGACGACCGCAGGATTAAAGGACGACCGATGAGGAGACAGAGGTCGTCCGAGGGCTGAAGAGACAAAGCAGCGGTCGACCAGAGCATCTGACAGAAGAAACAGTGGATGTCCAAAGAATCTGATGAGTTGTTAGAGGACGTCCGAAGAATGTCAAAAGGAAGAAAGGACGTCCGAGGATCTCACTGGAAATGAGCGAGCGTCCGAAGTTTGTCGAAAGAAGATTTGACAGACTTCCGAGGATCTCATTGGGAAGTGAGCGGGCAGCCAAAGTACTGAATGAAGAGAGAGCGAACGTCCGAGGATCTCATTGAAGAATGAGCGGACGCCCGAAGTACCCACATAAAGGAGAGTGGACGCTCAAAGGATTCAGGGAGAATAAGTGGTTGACCACAGAGGTGCCAAAGGATATGGCACAAGTCAAGTCGGTCGACCGAGAGTGAAGTGCGGGCGACCGAAGGATCTTGACAGAGGTCTTCAACTCCAGGAGTGGACGTCCGAGTGATTGGGGTGCAATCAACAGATAGAGAAGTTGAAGGAGATGATACAAGGTCAAGTCGGGCGACCTTAGGATTGGCGGACGACCGAAGGAGCTTGACAAGTAACTTCACTCGAGATTGGACGTCCGAGAAGATTGGTGTGCAATCAGCGGACGAACAGAGATGAGTTGAAGTTGAAAGAGGTCAAGATCGGTCGACCGAAGATGAAGCACGGACGACCGAAGGAGCTTCACCGAAGTCTTCAACTGAATAGTGGACGTCCGAGAAAATTGGTGTGCAATTAGCGGACGACCAGAGACAAGTTGAAGAAGTGAACTTAAGTCAAGATCGGTCGGCCAAAGGTTTGACAGATGACCGAAGGAACAAAGGCTTCGAACTTTGAACTACAGACGTTCGAGGATGAACGGTGGACGACCGAAGCACCATACGACAATTCAAGTGAAGACTTCACCAGGGCAGCGGTCGATCAAGGCAGGAGCAGCGAGCGACCGAGTGGGTAGGTGAAGTGTAATGTACTTGCATTAATGGCTAGTTTTCTGAGTGACAAATTATGTCGTTTATGTAGAGTATATATTGTAATCCCAAGAGTCTTGGGATGTAACTTTGGCAAATTTAGCTAGTGAGTGCTTGAGCAAAAAAGCCTTAGTTCATCCTTCTGTGATTCAAGTGAAGAATCCAGGATAGAAGGAAGTGTGAGTTCAGGAGTGAACTTGTAAGAGATTGTCTCTTTGTCCTCTGAGAAAGAAAGGAGAAGTTGTAAGAGAGTCTTCGCCCTTGAAAAAGGAGTTTAGTGATCTCCGGAGGTCTCAAGTTCGAGAAGATCAGAGCGGGGACGTAGGCCAGGAGTTTGACCAAACCTCATCAACAAACCACTATTTGTTTGATTTTGTTTCTTCTTATTGTTTATATCTGCATCTGTATGCTCCCGCTTATATAACTAATCATTTTAGAAATAATAGAAAAAAGTTTAATACACCAATTCACATCCCCCCTCTTGGTGCCATCTAGATCCTACAATCCACCAATAACCCTCAAGGGATTAAAGCCTACTCTCTTTATCAATAACCGAGAACACCAATAACCCGTATAGGACTAAAGTTTGTCATCTTGCAATAACTCAGAACACCGATAACCCTTATCAGATTAAAGTATGTTATCAATAAACACATGGGAAAACATCAATAACCCTTATAGAATTAAAGCCTATTCTCCAAGTCAGTTGGGGCCTTCCTCTCAATGCATAATTTCAACCACAAACATTTACATATTTTATCTTTCAATTACTTATAAAACTAGGTTTACGTGAAAGTGCATTAGGCTTACCTCAATCAAGTTCAAACAGTCATATAAATAAGCATCATGCATCCCGGGACACAGCCCGCATCAATATCGACACGGCCCGTGTTGGGTACCAGATCAAACATGTTCTGCGAGCACCATCGTTTTAGGAAAATAGAGTTCTTTTTGTGACCCGGGCCATGTTAAATGGAACGCGGACCATTTGGTTGATTTCTTTAAGAAGCACGAATGGCGTTTGATCCATTTTCTATTAGGGTTTCAGTTGGCCGCATCGGAGATAAACACGGCCGATGTCCCTGGGGGCACGTGGACCTAGGAACGCGATGTGGTAGGACAGCGTGCGTCGAGGTGATGCAGTCGTTTTCCCACCGGACGCGGACCGTGTTCAGTTGAACGCGGTCCGTTTTGTCAGTTATTCATCTTCCGCGGGCGCGTCGTCAGCCAAGCGGTTGTCCCACGCCGGATCCGAAGACGCGGACCATGTCATGGGGGAACACGACCCGTGTTAAATTGCGGGTTACGTGATTAACATTATCTATATACGAGATAAATCTAAAGAACTCTTCTATAAAAATCTGATTAACACATTATTAATCACCACCGAAAATCCTCTTTAGTCATCTTTAACAATCAATTAAAACCCGAGAATTAATCCTTCTTAATGATCATATTCACATACCTTGTTTATGTGCTTAACCCTAGATTCTCCTTGTTTTGCGTGTTGTCTCTATCGCGTCACCCACTCCTGGTGCAGATCCAAGGTTGCAAAGACTCCTTATGAAAGATGAAAGAGAGAGGAAGGGAGAGAGAGGGAGGGAGAGAGAGAGAGGATGGGAGAGAGATTCTGAAGAGGGGAGGGGGTTGTGTCCTATTTATAGGTGTGGAGTTTTAGGGTTGGAGTGGACTTTTAATTAGGTCCAAACTCTTATTTAACAATCTTTGAAATTTTGGTCGTCCATTTATTATGATGAGGATTTGGGATGTTACACTTTCTATTATCACAAAATTTGAATAATTTTCATTCATAATTCAATTTAATACTATTTAGTTTTTGAATAATTTTACTTCCTCTACAAAACTACACTCATTTGAACATTCCATATAAAACTCTAAAGCAAAAGTCTGTTAAATTGATCTTTGAAAATTTTATAATCACATCGTTCATTTTTTTATAGTTCGATAGTCTATAGTTGTAACCTTAATATTAACTTCATACTCTACACCTTTCTTATTATTTCAATTTCTTCCGAAGAATTTATGTGTGTTTACTCACTAATATATTCTAAATTCATGATACTTTTGGATAACCTCCTTAATAATTAAGTTATTTCTTTTATTTTCAAGACAACATAAAGGCATATCTATATTTCAATCACAACTTCCCTTATATAATTTCAATTGAGGTCATTTAAATCAATGGAAACTAAACCTCAATAACTCCATAAATATTTCATTATTTCTGGACATAAAAGATTAGTTCAAATTATTCATAGTAATATATATGTAAAATTCATCAAATTTATTTTTTTCATGACTTAGCATAATCAAGAACACCTAGAAATTTGAAAATCTTATAAATATTCAAATGAATCAACCAATCACAATAGGCAAGTTAATTCCTACTACCCCAAATAACCTCCTTAGAAATCAATCACTTTATTATCTCAATTAAAACTTAAGGATAATCAAGATTACACAAAAAAGTAGAATCTTCCTATCATCTTCAATACAATCACAATTGATATCCAAATAGTTCACTTTCTTCATTGCTACATCATGACTTAAAATATTAACACCTACTATGAAGTTTTAAGCCAATTCTTGTAAACATGATATATGAAATTGATATCAAAACTCTCAATTGATATTTAAAAATAGAAAATACCACTTCATGACATATAACAATAAATAATGGAAAGGGACTCTAGTGTCCATGTGTTGCAGCATCACCACGAGCATCCATCACACACGCCTCCATCATCAATTGTTTATAGAATTGAATTATAGAGGGGGTGGGGGGTATACTTCTGTCAGTTATGAAGCCTCAATAGGTGAACAAATAAAAAATTAAATAAGGAACATCATGACATATCGATATAACGCATCATAAAAGAATATATCACGTGATCAAATTATGGATAATCTTGATAAATGAATAAATATCCATATGAAATTTAACTAGCATATATTGTCAATCCTCATTAGATAGCATAACTCTAAATTAATTATATTCATCATATATGATACATCAAGTAAAAACATGACCAAAGAGTGGATCATACATCATTATACCTTTGATACTATATCATATTTTACTTTCATTACATCACTTCTATTTTATATTACTTTACTTTCATCATCATTACAACACTCTTAAATTAGTTATATTCATCATTATATGATACATCAAGTAAAAACATGATCAAATAATGGACCATATATGTCATCATATTTTTTATATTATATCATATTTTATTTTATTGCATTGCATCACTTTCATTATATGTATTTTACTTTCATCATCATTGCATACTTACATTGTATGCACTTTGATTTTAACCTTATTGCATAACTTACATCATACGTACTTTACTTTCATCATCAATGCATAACTTACATCATCATCACTTAATTCATCATTATTATTTATCTTTTTGTTATGTTCATCATTACATTTAATGACTTTGATGATTTTAGGTGATTTTGTCAAGAAGTGCTCCTCATCAAGTTCACCCAACTTATGGAGTTTCATATGTTCTTGATTAGTGTACATACTATAATGGTGTCCCCTCAGAGAAATGATACTCGAGAACCTTTTTTGTTGCATGAAAATGAGCAATTCATGTGGGAGGAACTAAGTAGTTTGGTTATTCTTAGACTACAAGTCCCTAACATCAATATCATAACATAACTTTACTTTCCTCTCGACAATGAGCACACAATGACAACCTCTTTATTAAATCTTATTTCTTTATCTTACATTTAATACATAATACAATATCATATGATCAGTCATAAAGCGTAAGTATCATCTCTTTATTAAATCTTGTTTCTTTATCTTACATTTAATATATAATACAACATCATCAGATTAGTCATAAAGCATAAGTATCATATTATCAACCAATAATTATCATGATTCATATAAATTCTCATAAGATAGATATCATCATAGAATCAAGAATTATCATATTCATATAAAGTCCTATACTATGGGCATCATCATAATACAACCCTCTAATGTGTCAGAATTCATATAAAGCTTTCCACATAGGTATCATAACATAATTATTTTATACTTCTTAATTAAAGTGATTTATAAAAGAATTATAATAAGTATTGAATTATTCGATCATATAGAATAATTGATCATACCAGTTAAAGATAGAATCATGTTTGATCTTTGAACAATATAATTAAAGTAAAATCATATATCATAAGAGTGGAGCATGAAATTTAAGAATCATATGATTTACATTATATGGTTTAAGAAATTTTTAGTTCGATTCTACTAAAGAAACTTGCACGCTCATAAATCTCATTTTGTAAATGAAAAAAAGATATTTTCAATTACCTTTATACCCGTAATTATGAAGCCTTTGATGACAGAACAAAATATGAGCAAAGAGAATTTTTCACAACAAAGATAAGCAGTCGGAAAATAGAAACCATAAATATTAAGTAGAAATAAGAACATGTTAACAGTCCTCAAGTAAATTTACTCGTCCTGATTCTCCTAAAAAACGCTCGTGTTTATTCCTATTATAACATCTTTAATCCTGAATTTTCTTACTACTTTGTTTCCATTAATCCATTACTTTATTCCTTTTTTATATGGTTATCGAGTAAGATGTTGAATATAGCAAGGTTTTCATATGCCTAAGTTTGGACTTATTGACTATGTAACACAATTGTCATGTTTTTTTTTTCTCTTTCAAGTATTTGTCATTCAGCTCAGAAGAAAGATGGCAGCCATGACAGCTATTGACCGAGTTCCTTTATGCAAAATGGAGACCATATTTGGACAGAGTTAAAGCACCTCTCGAGTTTGTCTATTCAAGGGTTTCAGTGGTCTTAAAGCATCAGCGTCAGTTATCATTCAAGGGTCTCAGTGATCTTATTTTTACTGGTGATATTGCCAATGTTGGAAGAGTTGCTTTGACCTCAGCCAATACTGGTGATATTACTGGTGATATTACTGGTGATACTGTCAGAATAGCAACTGAGGTTCTCAAGCAGAAGGGTGTCTCTGAACTCAAGAAGCTCTTTGGTGATACAAACACCTTTGTGATTCTACTGTTAACGTGATTTTTATCTGACTGTGGATCTAGAACGTATTCTGATCAATCAAATCTGGTCAATGATCATTTCAAATATATATTTAAAAAGCTGTGTAGATAACTGAGATAATTCGGATTTGGAAAAAAGAAAATTTGAAATTGTACTTGGCATTGGCATCAACGGGGGAGAAAGGGAGCAAGGCCAACTTCAAATGCAACAAACGACCACATTATCTTAACAAAATAGAGCAGAGCAGTCTAGAAATAGAGGCTCAACTCTAGAAGATACAATTGTTAGCCTTGTGACCCGTTATAGCAGAAAAAGGCAAACTGGTTTACCTCCCAAACCGACCTCCTCTCTTTCCACGTCCCCAACCACCTCTTCCTCCAGCTCCTCTACCTCCACGGCCCCCTCCCTTTTGATTTTTATCCTTAAATTGATTGCCTTGATCTGATGCTGAATGACCTTTCATGTTCTCAGGCAAGGGAAGTATGTTGTCAACACATTTCCGGAAGCTAAAATCATCTGAAGTTCCATCCTCGCGTACCAGGAAGAAACAACGGCTTTTCCACAATGGATGGTAGCGCACCTGGAACGCCTGAACGCCTTCTCCCATTTTCTTGCCTGGCTCTGGATGCCCTTTGTTCAGCAAGTCCAGCAGCACCATGTACTCGTACTGCAAAAGATGGTTAGATTTTAGGATGGAGCTGCCTGATAATGAACAACACAATGCTGCAATTCTGTTGAAACTATCAAAATTGTATTAACTACCATACATTTTGTCTACAGTATTTACCTAATGTTGCAATAATTAGGAGGGAACCGACAGATAAATCTTAAGAGTAAAACTAATATACCAAAGTAACTCAAATTGTAGATAAAATGTGACTTCAACTTTTCTAGTTGATACTCCTCAACTCCTTTAGAATGTCATTCTTCCCTTCTAGCAACTAAAAAGTTGACCTGACTAAACTAAGATGAAACGTTATCCAGCAGTCCATGAGTATAATGAACAGAAACAAGTACAAAATTACATATTTTTTTTAAGAAAGGAGATTCCTTAGTCATCCATGTAAACAAATAAAAGGGAACTTACAAGTGTGTATAAGGAAAAACGCATTCAAAGCACAGGAACTAACAAAGATTAATATTGGAAAGTTCGTCCTGTTAGCATGTGAGCATGAACAACATTACTTCCAAGTTCCTAGTTAACCCAAAACATCAAAGGTATTCTTTCTTTCCAGACAGAATGCAAGAATGAAATTTGAAAAGGACATATTTGTATTTTTTTGACAAATAAAATAATATACTGTGTAGACCAGAAAACTTTTATAATCTTGAAAGGTGTATAAATAGAAGTTCAAAAAGTGCCTAAACTTAAATTTGACTAGTATTTTCGTTGTCATACCTGAGCCAACAATATATATATATATAAACAGATAATGTGACTAGAATAGATATGGCAAAATTACTCGAACTTTCAGGGATCCATATGAGGAATCCCCAATCGGGACCTCAACTTCGGGGAATTTTTCCCTCATGGGAGCAGGGATGAGGCGCATAGCCCCTCCAACACAATTCAGGGATTGGAGCGGGGAATATTGCTCGCTCCGAAGATTCGGGGCAAAGGCCGGTCGGTGGGGCGGGGAACATATTTTCCGCCTCGAACAAGGGCGAGTGCAAATGCTAGACTAAACTACCATTTTTTAGGGTGACTAGACTGATATTAGGTTAGCGGATCTGAGCTATTAAGACATTTTTTTTAACATATTAAACATAACAATAATGTTTCTCTTTTGAAGAAAAAGGCATATATTCCATAGAGCTTTAAGAAAATTAACAGTCTCCTACAAAGCAAGCGAAAGTTATTTTCTGTATTTTTTTAAATTCAGGAAAACTAAAATTTGCAATAAATTGTATGAATTCCCCTTCTTGGATGTGTGAATTGGATTTACCATAAAGTCTTATGATGCATAACCAACATGTGGATGGATTAATGCCAAACAGGGTTATTCTCTCAACCAATAGAAGGTTCTAAATTTGGATTACAATCCTCTAGCATTGAAAGATATGAGAGTGAGCTTGTGATATAGGTATCGTCTCATTTTGAATGGACTTCTGAGATTTATTTCTTTTTCCATGGAAATCGCTGCATCATAATACTCCGCACATTAAGGTAGTGAACTTGATGCTTGAACATTCCTATGGCAAGACTAACTCTCTTCTCAAACTAAAAAAGACTAACTCTGGAAAATTCCCTATTGTTTCATTAATCTCTTACCTTTAATCACTTAGATGCTTGCTGCAAATCTTAACTATATTTTCTTTCTAAGTTCTTGAGAACATAAAAATTAGTTAATTTCGTATTTCCTCTTCCCTTGATTTTAGATTTCATAGATTAGATTAGTAATTCTTCTTAGTTAAATGCTTTGGTTAGATCTTGACGACTTAGTATTTTCGATTGCTTATGCCTCCTTGTGGATTCGATACCCTAGTGCTACAATAGAAGTCGTGCACTTACAGTTAACAATGTGTCTCAAGTATTAAAAATGATTCCGTTTACTACTGTTATTATCATTTTGCACCTCATTACTACATAGCTCATTTCATGTGTATGAGCTGAATTCGATACACCAAACCATTAAACACACGACACATCAATGATTGTGGTAGGTGGACTTAGCCACCATTTAGGAGATCAAGGTTTGAATCCCACAAGAAGCATTTGAGGATTATTTTGTTGGGGTAGCCTTACACCTGTATCCTGACTTTAGTATTTTATGTTGTATTAGGCTTTAGTGTTCTTGTACTACAGAAAAAAGTCTTCTTATGCATGAAAATCTCTATTATCACGGAAAATGGCACATTATCACCTCAGCGAGAAAGAAAGAAAGACAGGTATATTGAGCTCTGAAATTATATAAACTATGCTATATTGTTCCATACCTTAATTCGGTATGAAAAAGAAAATGGCTCCCATTCAGAACGGAAAAAACATAATCCATCACATTCTAAACATGCTTTTCAAAATCCCATATAATCCACAGTTTAATTAAAATGTAAAGCCTGATATACATAAGCCTGATATGCATAAAATGTAAATCCACAGTTCAATCGTGATGAAAACTAATAGAAATAACGATGGAAACTATCAAGTTTAGTTTAAGTGTTAGAAACCTCGATTGACAGAGCGAAACAAATTTTAACCTGAAACTTAAGTGTAACCACAAGAGTGATTTCAATTAGAGATCATGTAGTATAGAAATTAAAAAACAAGAGCAGGAAACTTCACTTGTCTTTGAAGAAATGAATCAGGTATAAAATGTTCGTAGTGAAACAACACGAAAGCCTCAGTGTTATCAAAATAAATTTCCATAATCGAACAACTTCGACTGCATGATGTAGATTACTGTGCGCTGTCGAACGGCATAAAAATTTCTTCTTGAAGTATTGTGATGAAGCCGTTTCAGAACTAGATATACGACTCTCCTTTCAATCAAGTATCCATCAAGACAAATTAAATAGGCAACCTTATACATTGGAACCAAAAGATTACCTTGTTGAGATCGAAATTAGGCGACCAGGAATGGAGCAACTTGTAGAAGTAATCGAACATCGCCACCGCAGAGGCGAAGACTTTCGGGCCAACGCTCGCCGTCCTGGCTTCAGGCTCCTTCTCGCCCTCGTCTTCTCCTCCACTCGTTCCCTCCTCCTTGCTCTCCATGCTCTCATCTACTTTGGCCCTCTTTGTATCTTCGTCCTCCTTTTCATCTTCCTCACCTTCTTCTCTCGCCCTCTTCGCCCCGCCTCCGCCATTCTCCTGCGTCTGCGGCACGACCACGGTTTCCTGCACGGCCGCTCCCTCCTCCGCCTGCATATCTTGTTCGGTGGTTTCACCACCATGGGGCAGCACGTGTGCGTTGGCCTCGAGCTCCGCCGCCATGATTGAAGCTGCTCACCGCAAGGGATCAATAGAAGAAGCTACTTCTTTCGGTGTAAAAACCCTAAAGAGGGTTTAAGAAAAAGAAGCCTTTGTATTTCTTTTTTTAAAAACTTTTAACCTAAATTTGAGTCTTTTACTTAACAGAAAAGTAAAATTAGATATTAGACTCACCCCCCTCTCTCTATATATATATATCTATAAAGAAATACATTGTGTATGCACCCTATGAACAATTGATCTCTGACCTCTATTCAAAAATAGCTTTGATTCAACAGCTCATATCTAATCGTCTAGACTCTGCCGGTTCAATAGCTTTGGAGGACGATTCAATGTCAAGAAACCAAAAAAGTAAAGGTCGGTTCATCCAACGGAGAGGAGGATGCAAGAAAAAATTGACAAGACTCATTGGATCTCTCTCTCTCTCTCCGTTTGCTCGATCGCCACCAAGAGGCGAGTTAGACACATTGGGACTCCTCTCTTTGTGCATTCACTGTCGAGAAGCAAGTCTGCCTTCATTTGTTGTTTTCCATTGCAAGACATCGCTCTTTGCTCTCTCCCTCTCTACTAGTGGATAATCTCATTCTTCTCATTTTGTCCCCTCCTATCACCGCCCAGAAGCATGTCAACCATACCACTCTTCATGTTCCATGCAATGAAAAAATTCAATTGACAACCAAATGTTTATGCTGAGATTCATCCATTATTGTCACATAATCCAATTATGTCCTATATATTTACTGCACTTGTATGCAGTTAAATCGAGATATCTTATGACTTAGCAAACTTATATTTTAGGTTTTTTTATGTTTAAGTGGTCTATATTTTATTAGCTCCAAAAAAACAACTATGAGAAAGTTTTATGAACTCGAGATGTGTTGAACAATTTTATACTTTCACTGCCACCAAAATATGCATCGAACAATTTTGTATTTCTGTTCATATTTAGTTACAATTAAAGCCAACACCCATTGGTCGCACATTCGGTACAATTACAGATGACAAGATTGTGCTTGCCTCCCTCCCTTCCTTTTAATACGTAAGACAATGCTAATGCAAACAATAAAAAAAGGATAGGGTTGTATATACAAAGGGTAGGATTCCATATTAAAAAGAATAATGATTGGAGAGCAAGGAGAAGTCGGCAGCCGGATCAAATGGAGGTAGACTTGCTTCCAAATGGTGAATGTACGGATAGAAGAGTCCTGACGTGTCTAACTCACTTTCCAACAGTGCCTAAGAGAGGGAGAGAAAGGGATGTAATGGAACAATCAAAACTTTTCGTGCGCGTCGTCTGCGTTTGATGAATTGGCCTTTACTTTTTTGGTTTCTTAACATTGAACCGTTCTCCAAGCTATTGAACAAAGTTTAGACCAATAGCGTTTAGATTATGAGATCATGATCGTTGAACCAAAGAAATTTTCGGTTGGACGCTTGGATCTATTGATCGCAAGGTGCATACCAAATCTATGTATGCACCATAATATTTCTCATATATATATATATATATATATATATATATATCTGTATAAAGAAATTGAGATTATTGATAGGATCAATTTGATTCTTAAAACTAGAAATCTTTGAATTATATCGAGTTTGCATAAATAGACATTGTTGTTTTTATCAAGAACGGACTCACACAGCACTAACATCAAATGAGAATATAGAAGACAAAGATACGAGAATAGACCGAAGTACTATTCAATAAGAGGCACTAAACATAATTCTAGTGTTTGAAGTTAGTGAATCCACGTTGTAAACAAAGGTTATTTTCTGAAACAAAGATCTGATCCCTTTCTTGTATTCATTGGCCCTTTTATTATTGAATTGCAATTGTCTCTAATTTAAGAAATAAAATAAAAGAAGGAAACATAAAATATTAGAAATAACTATTGGGCCAAGTAGTTAGCTATAGCTAATTAGTTAAATTATGGATAACAACTTGTGTTTGTGAATTTCTTATTATTACTTGCATTTAGGATTGTTCTTGGATTTGTGGGACGTTCTACATCAGTTTCCCTTGCTTGGGCAAAGCTCGACCTCAAGCTTTCACTGGATTCTTCTAGTGGGTAGTATTTGAATAAATCAGCAACAAAAAAGGTAGTAGAAATACCAAACTCAAAAGGCAAATAAACAACTTAGGCATTGTTATTAATTTTGTGCAAAATTTTGCATGGTCCAAATTTCTTCTTCTTCAAATTATTGTAAGAACCAACAAGGAAGTGTTCTTTGCGAGGATAGACTAGGACAAGGTCTCCTTCATCAAAGACTTATCGACAACGATGGTGATCAACATCCGACTTGTATCTAGCACTAGAATCTTGGAGATGTCTGAGCGTTTTGTAGTGGACATAATGTATTTAAGCAATAAGTTGATCAATGTTATTAACAGTGGAAGTCGGATAAATTGAAATAATGTTTAGAACTTGACAATGCAAACAACTATAAATAATTTCAAAGGGGGCCCGACCAATGGAGCGACTAACCATAGAATTACATGCAAATTCAACCAGAGGAAGGGCTATGTCCCATCGCTTAGAATGACCACCAGAAATTGCACATATCAGATTCCCCAAGGAACAATTCACCACTTAAGTCTTAATTTGTAGATGACAAGTAGTTCTGAAGTTTAAAAAAATATTGATCATGTTCCATAACTGACGCCAAAAGTGGGACAAAAATTTGGTGTCACGATTAGAAAACAATTGATTTGGGAATGTCATGAAGGCGAACAATCTCCTTGAAGAAAAATGCAGCAACATGACTAGCATCATTAGTGCGCTGATAAGAGATAAAATAAGCCATTTTGGAAAAAATGATCAATGAATACAAATACAGAGTCATGCCCCTTTGGTTTTTTCGCAAGCCCAAGATGAAGTCCATGGATGTGTCTTCCCATGGTCTAGCTGGAATAGGAAGATGGAGATAAAGACCAATATTTTGTGATTGGCTCTTGGAAACTTGAAAAATTTAACATCTCTTTACAAAGTGATCCACATCGTGTTTCAACTATGGCCAATAATAGTGTGATTCTAGGGAAGCAATTGTCTTCTCTCGACTAAAATGGCCACTAAGACCATTGCTATGTAGATCGTGGATGAGCTTCTCCATTAAAGAAGACTTGGGAATAAAAAGTTGATTAGAATTGAGGAAACCATGGCTGACATGCATACTATGAGCAGGAAGATGTTGATAACGTGCCCATATATCATGAAAATTAGCATCAGTATAATATAAGTTCTTCAACTCTTCAAAGCCAGTGACCTCAGCTTGGAGAATGGCAAATGTGCCTTTCAACTAAGGGCATCAGCAACATGATTGGACTCCCTGCTCTTGTGCTTGATGACGAATGTGAAGCACAACAAATATGAATTCCACTTGGCATGCATTCGATTGACCTGAGTTTGGTTTTGTAGATGTTTTAAAGCTTCATGATCTGTGTAAAGAACAAATTCATGCTGGATAAGATAATGCACCCAATTTTTTAGGACACAAAAAACAACATAAAAACTCCAATTCATAGATCATCCATAGTCATTGAGCATCGTTGAGCTTTTCACTATGAAAGGCAACTAAGTGGCCGTTTTGAGATAGGATAGCACCAATGCCAATAGTTGAAGCATAATATTTTATCAAAAAAAATCTCAAAGTTAGGTAGTGCGAGAACAGGGGCAAAAGTCAGCTTAGACTTGACTTTTTGCAACTATCCTCAGCATCAAGTCCCAATGAAGCTTTCCTTTCTTTAAACATGTAGTGATAGGAGCCATGATGCTACTAAAGTCACTTATGAAGCAGCGATAAAATTTGGCCAGCCCGTGGAAGCTTCAAACTTTGCTAATGGTGCTTGACAGTTAAGAAACAATGTCTTGCACCACGGAAGAGTCAATAGATATGCATGCAACACTAACAACATAACCCAGAAACAAAAGTTGGTTAGTAGCAAAGCTGCATTTTTTAGATTGAGAAATAACTTGTAGCGCTGGAGAGTGGTCAACACTTATTCTATGTGGTGCATGTGCTCGTTTGGGTTGTGGTTGCATATGAGAATGTCATCGAAATAAACAACGACAAAATGCCCAAGAAATGGCTTCACTTAAACGACAAAATGCCCTGGTGCATAAACTTTTTGCTACTTTAGTTGTGCTAGATTAGTTAGATTACACTTAGCGGAAGCACATAGATTCAAAAGCACAACAGATAGAGAGAGAGAGAGAGAGAGCAGAGGAAACAAACAAGCACACAAACACGAGGTTTGTTGACGAGGTTCGGTCAAACTTCCAGGCCTACGTCTCCGCTCCAGTCTTCTCGCACTTGAGATCTCCGAAGATCACTAACTCCTTCTTCAAGGGCGAAGGCTCCCTACAAATTTCTCCTTTCTTGCACGAGGACAAGGAGATAACCTCTTACAAATCTCTTAAGAACTCTTGGTCCCTTCTATCTTGGATTCTTCACTCGAATCACAAAAGAGGAACTAAGGCTTCTATCACTCAAAGCACTCGCTCAGTATTTTGCCGAAGTTACTTCCCAAGACTCTTGGGATTACATTATATACTCTGCACTGAAGATCTAATTCTCTCTCTTAGAAAACTAGCCGTTAATGCAAGTACAGTACCTTCACCTACTTCTCCGGTCGTCCGTTGCTCCAGCCTTGGTCGACCGCTGCATAGGTGAAGTCCCCACTTGAACTGCCGCCTGGTGCTCCACCGCTCACCCCGGACGTCCATAGCTTAAAGTGCCGAAGCCTTTCTCCCTCAGTCAAGCTCCTTCGGACGTGCGCCACAACCTGTGGCCGCCCGAACTTGACATGAGTACCCCTTCAACTGATCTCTGGTCGCCCGCTGATTC
>LTAE01011084.1:3125-15803 GCA_001647135.1 Pontederia paniculata
TGCGCGCGCCCGGGGACGCCCGGGCGTCATCTGGGGCGGTCTACTCAGACCGCCCCAAATCTAAGTTGCAACCGAGCCCCCCGCGACCATCCTCTTTTGGCCGCTTGACCGCCTCAAATGACGAATTTGAGGCGGTATACACATATTTGAGAGGGTCTTGACCGCCCCAAATATGTAATTTTCTTGTAGTGTTAGGTTTAATCTCGACCTCACTCAAATATAACTCCAAACTGAGCTCAACACATAACAAAACTAGCAATCATCACCTTCAAAATGGGGAGAGAGGGGTGAACATAAAATGACTCAGTGAGTGGAGGGAACACAATATCAAAAATCTGATATAATCGAAGCCCACAATGCAACACGATAAAATGGCGATAAAACCATGCAATGAATGCCATGTAAAATATTTCTCCTTCATATCTACAAAAGGAAGAAGACTAACCAAGGAAAGGATCCTCACTAAAACCATACGACCAATACACATCTTAAGTGGGTTGTACGGACTGAGGCTTGCCAATCAAATACAGACTTAATAGTTTACCTATATTGGTGTCGTCCATCCAGGAAGCAGTAGTATGCCTAGGATTTAGTAGTTGTCACACCTACTCGGAGTTTATCATTCTTCGACGCTATGCAAAATCATGTCACAAGGCAATTTTTATCATTCCATGTCATATACGTATGAATGCACATGCATTTCATAAAAAAAACATCTAACAAAAGAGACTAATCTAGAAAGAACCATCAAATCACACAAAACTCGAAAATCTGATAAAACATTACAAAAATTATCGATAAGTTCATACAAAGAACAAATACCATAATTTCATGAATCTTAGCATGACTTAATTAATTAAAGTATGGTACACAGTCATTCATTTCATATGATGCAAAACATACACATGGATGCAATAATCCATTCACGAAAATACGTCTCACCTCGATATAAGACTATTGATATCTACTAGAGCAATCTCAATGTCATTGTGATAAAATCCACTCATCTCGATATCGCGTGGTCTTATCAAATTCAACATGCTCGAATCCAATCGATCAATCAACCAAAAACTATTTATAAAGTTCATAAATATCTTATTAAAACTCCTTTTTTATATACAAGCACTTGAAGTGATACTCATATTGATTAATCTAAATAAGGAATATTTAGATTAATTCATGTGTGGGTATATATATATATATATATATATATGTATGTATGTATATATCCTTTTATACGCTTATGTGAGGATCCAATCATATACAGACTCAATAGTTTTACCTTGTTGGTGTCATTCATCCGATGAAACAGTAGTATGCCTAGGATTTAATAATTGCCGCTATAAAATGATCTTAATATTTGTCGCACCTACTCGGAGTTGATCATCTCCGATGCTATGCAAAATCATGCCACAAGATAATTTTTATCATGACATGTCATATATGTATGAATGCACATGCATTTTATAAAAGAGCATCTAACAAAAGACACTAATCTAGGAAGAATCATCAAATTTCACAAAACTCAAGAATCTGAGAAAACATTATAAAAACTATTGATAAGTCCATACGAAGAACTAATGACATAATTTCATGAATCTTAGCATGACTTAATTAATTAAAGCATAACACACAATCATTCATCTCATATGATGCAAAACATACAAATGGATGCAATAATCAATTCTCAAAAACATGTCTCACCTCAATGTAAGACTATGGATAGCTACTCGAGTAATCTCAATGTTATTGTGATAAATCCATTCATCTCGATATCCCGTGGTCTTGTCAAATTCAACAAGCCCGAGTCGAGTCGATCAATCAACCAAAACCTATTTATAAAGTTCATAAATGTCTTATTAAACTCCTTTTTTATATACAAGCACTTTAAGTGATAGTCATATCAATTAATCTAAATACGGAAATTATATTAACTCCTTTATATATATATATATAAATTAATCCTTTTATATGCATATATACATTTATGCATCGCAGCTTATAATGCACATGTCTATGCTGGTTGATGTCTACATTGGCTCGAAATTCATTTATTGGGCAATTATTCCTTTATTCCTAAATATCTGAGTGTGTTGTAATTTTAAACTATATGTATTATATATCTTGTCACCCAAGAGCATTTAGATGTTATACAAAATTGTCCAATTTGTTTCAAGTTAAAGCTTGACTCCAATTATCTCATCTACCTTAGCCAATGTTGTCTTAGTTTGTTTATCATGTAATCTATATGCTAGATTAGTTACTTTCTTTACCATATAGCATGATTATCCCATGTTGATATACAAGTAATTTCATTCAAATTGGATTTGTTTATCATTAGATTGAACTTGATTCAGATTATTACAACAAAAATAGGTAGCATTTACCAAAAAAATTGCAAAAAAAGATTATTCTTCTATTTACACATTTGTGACCTCAGCGGAAAAGAATGAAGCAATGTATCTCTTTGTTCCTTTCCAGATCCGACAACTCACACACAACACAAGATCGGCTTACAAGGGAACAATCTTGACTCACACACACTCGAATCAACAACTAACGAGTTTTAAGTTACTCACCGTCGACACAATCACACATAAGATTCACTACCGGTAATCTCGCAAATGCATTGATTTTAACCTGAAAACTCCATTACATGACGGATTCTTTGTGCAAATCTCAGCACGACTCGTCATTGTATCGATCATAATATGTGCAAACTTACTAGTGAAGTGAAAAGAGGAATGTGTAACACTCGGGTTGCCTTTTTTTCATCTCCGAGAGTTCGCACACTATGCAGAAACAAACAACAATCTGAAGCCTTGACATGGCAGCTCATCAAATCAGCCAACAATATTTCGCTAATGTCGTCGAAAACATGCAACTTACCAAAGGAATAGAAGAGGTAGTATTCGATCATCTCCTCCTTGGCTCCGACGACGCGCACATGGATATAAGCTCAGCGTCGCTGCAATCACACCCATACACGGATTAATATAAGCATTAAGGTTGTTACTAAACTCTCTCGGCATGACAATCGCACCGTCGACCAATCGGATGCACGCAGCTCCGTCCAGAAGTCCAACCGCGAATGACATCAATTTGGGGTCGAACCAACAACCTGATTGGATCCGAAATCACACCAATGGAGAAACTGTCAACTCCGAATGAAATCTGATTAAAACTCGGAAAATCCCTCACATCATCGAAGGAAAACTAGACACACCAGAAAAGGAACGATGGTTCGACGATGGTGAATTGTGGCTCCTCTTACCTGCATGTGTCGGCGGGCATCTCGTGTTTGGTCTGGAATGAATCAACGGTGCCCCTCCAAAATACCATGGATGTGCTTGCCTCGATGTCCCCTATCCGACGCTGCTCTCTGATCGAATGAATGTCCGAAAGTTGTTGTTTGGCGCTGATTTGGAGTCTGATGGCTACGATTGTGAGAAGCACTCGACACCGAGAGGAACATGAGGAAGGAGAAAGAGGGACTGACGATTTTTTTAATATAAAAAGGGGTACACATGTCTTTGATCGAACGATCAATGAAATTCATATATTTATTTATTTTTATTTTATGTCTTGCCCTTTTAAATGACAAAAACAACCCCATTAGCTTGAAACTTTTATGAGGTCTTGCCATTGGGCTCTACTTCAAAATTAGTACCCAACTTGTAGGATTTTAGTTGTTGTCCTTTGGATTTCCTATGACCATCACAAATGGATGCATGGTAACTATTAACAATTCTTCCAGCTTCAGAATTTAGGAGCACTTTTTCTAAATTGACCTAATATACATTTTTTAAAAATAATATTGGGTTATCCTAATATTAATGTTTCTTATTTCATGAATCTTAGCATGAGTTAATTAATTAAGGCATGGTACACAATCATTCATTTCATATGATGCAAAACATACAAATGGATGCAATAATCCATTTTCGAAAACACGTCTCACCTCGATGTAAGACTATGGATTAACTACTAGAGCAATCTCAATGTCATTGTGATAAATTCACTTATCTCGATATCGCGCGGTCTCATCGAATTCAACGCGCCCGAGTCCAATGGATCAATCGACCGGAACCTATCTATAAAGTTCATAAATGTTTTATTAAACTCCTTTCTGATATACAAGCACTTGAAGTGATATTTGTATCAATTAATCTAAATAAGAAATATTTTTATTAACTCCTTCATATACATACATACATACATACATACATACATACATACATACATACATACATACATACATACATACATACATACATACATACATACATACAAACAAATATATATGTATATATATGTATGCATGTATGTATGTATGTATGTATGTATGTATGTATGTATGTATGTATGTATGTATGTACTTATCCTTTTATATGCTTATATGAGACTCCAATCATATACATACTCAATAGTTTACCTTATTGTTGTCGTCCATCCGGGAAAGCAGTAGTATGCCTAGGATTTAATAGTTGCTGCTATAAAATGATCTTAATATTTGTCGCACCTACTCGGAGTTGATCATCTCCAATGTTATGCAAGATCATGCCACCAGACAATATTTATCATGACATGTCATATATGTATGAATGCACATGCACTTTATAAAAGAGCATCTAACAAAAGACACAAATCTAGGAAGAATCATCAAATTTCACAAAACTCAAGAATCTCAAGAAATATTATAAAATCTATCGATAAGTCCATACGAAGAACAAATGCCATAAATTCATGAATCTTAGCATGACTTGATTAATTAAAGCATGACACACAATCATTCATCTCATATGATGCAAAACATACACATGGATGCAATAATCCATTCTCGAAAACACGTCTCACCTTAATGTACGACTATGGATAGCTAATAGAGTAATCTCAATGTTATTGTGATAAATCCATTCATCTCGATATCGTGTGGTCTCGTCAAATTCAACACGCCTGAGTTGAATCAATCAATCAACCATAACCTATTTAAAGTTCATAAATGTATTATTAAACTCATTTTTTTATATACAAGCACTTTAAGTGATACTCATATCAATTAATCTAAATAAGGAATATTTAGATTATATATATATATATATATATATATATATATATATATAAACTTATCCTTTTATACGCATATATACATTTATGCATTGCAGCTTATAATGCACATGTATATGCTGGCTGATGTCTGCATTGGCTCAAAATTCATTTATTGGGCAATTATTCCTTTATTCCTAAATATCTAAGTGTGCTGTAATTTTAAGCTATATGTATTCTATATCTTGTCAACCAAGAGCATTTAGATGTTAGATGTTATATATAATTGTCCCATTTGTTTCAGGTTAAAGCTTGACTCCAAATATCTCGTCTAACTTAGCCAATGTTGTCTTAGTTTGTTTGTCATGTAATCTATATGCTAGATTAGTTACCTTTCTTCACCATATAGCATGATTATCCCATGTTGATATACAAGTAATTTCATTCAAATTGGATTTGTTTATCATTAGGTTGAACTTGATTCAGATTATTACAACAAAAATAGGTTGCATTTACCAAAAAAATTGCAAAAAAAAAGATTATTCTTCTATTTACACATTTGTGACCTCACTGGAAAAGAATGAAGCAATGTATCTCTTTGTTCCTTTCCAGATCCGACAACATACGCACAACACAAGATCGGCTTACAAGAGAACAATCTCGACTCACACACACTCAAATCAACAACTAACGAATTTTAAGTTACTCACCATCAACACAATCACGCGTAAGATTCACTGCCGGCAATCTCGCAAATGCATTGATTCTAACCTGAAAACACCATGATGTTACGGATTGTTTACGCAAATCTCAACACGACTCGTCATTGTATCGACCATAATATGATCAAACTTACCGGTGAAGCAAAAAGAGGAATGTGTAGCACTCGGGTTGCCTTTTTTTTATCTCTGAGAGTTTGCACACTATGCAGAAACGAACAACAATCTGAAGCCCTGACATGGCAGCTCATCAAATCAGCCAACACTATTTCGCTAACGCCGTCGAAAACATTCAATTTACCAAAGGAATAGGAGAGGTAGCACTCAATCATCTCCTCATTGGCTCCGAAGATGCGCACATAGATATAAGCTCAGCGTCACTACAATGGCACCCATACACGGATTAATATAAGCATTAAGATTGTTACTAAACTCTCTCAGCATGACAATCGCACTGTTGACCAATCGAATGTGTGCAGCTCCGTCCACGAAGTCCAACCGCGAACGCCATCAATTTGGGGTCGAACCAACAACCTGATTAGATCCGAAATCACACCAATGGCGAAACTGTCAACTCCGAATGAAACCTGACTAAAACTCGGAAAATCCCTCACATCATCGAAGGAAAACTAGACACACTTACCAGAAAAGGAACGATGGTTCGATGACGGTGAATTGTGGTTCCTCTTCCCTGCATGCGTCGGTGGGCAGCTCGTGTTCAGGCTAGAATTAATCAATGGTGCCACTCCAAAACACCATGGATGTGCTCGCCTCGATGTCCCCTATCCGACGCTGCTCTTCGATGATCGAAAGAATGTTCGAAAGTTGTTGTTTGGCGCTGATTTAGAGTCTGGCGGCTACGACTGTGAGAAGCACTCGATGCTTAGAGGAACAAGAGGAAGGAGAAAGAGGGACTGACAATTTTTCTAATATAAAAAGGGGTACACGTGTCTTTGTTCGAACGATCAATGAAATTCATATATTTATTTTTTTTATTTTATTTCTTGCCCTTTGAAATGATGAAAACAACCCCATTAGTTTGATTTTTTTTTACGAGGTCTTGCCATTGTGCTCTACTTCAAAATTAGTACCCAACTTGTAGGATTTTAGTTGTTGTCCTTTGGATTTCCTATGACCATAACAAATGGATGCATGGTAACTATTAATAATTCTTACAGGTTCAGAATTTAGGAGCACATCTTCTAAATTGACCTTATATACCTATTTTAAAAATAATATTGGGTTATCCTAATATTAATATTTCAACTTGGTGAATAGTTTCTTATTTTCCTATTTTTACTTTTATGGGAGTAAATACTTTACAACAAGATAATTTACAATATCAACATACATTTGTGTCAACCCTAGTTTATTATTCCAAAAAAATCAAACATACTGTCATTTATGGGTGGTGTATAATTTTGCACATGATGTGGCAGCCATGAAAGATGATATGTCACTAGACTTTCAACTTCTTTTTTTGTCCCTGATCTCGAAATCAAATTCTTGCATTAACAAGACTTAATTTATTAGTCTAGTCTTAAATTGTTCTCCTGCAATACGTGTTTGATTGTCATATGATCAATGTACACAATTACTTTAGATCCCATAAGATATGGTCTGCACTTATAAAATACATAGAGTATAAGCAACATTTCTTTTTTAGTGGTTGTGTAATTTTGACGAGCAGGGTCAAGGATTTTACTTGCATAATAAATCACATTGCTATACCGATTTTTCTTTTATCCCAGTATTGATCACACTGTATGATCACTTGCAATTTCACATTATCTCAATAGGGACGGTTCAGTCAGGAGCTTATAATATGGGTGTTGAAATCATAGCAGACTTAATCTTGATAAATGCTTTCAAACAACTATTCTCAAAATTGAATTCAACATCTTTATACAGAAGGTTTATCATAGGGTTGAGAACTTTTGACAACTCCTTGTCCCCTTTCACATTCATCAGTGGAGGCAATTATTCTATTACTTCAATATTATCTTTATCAACTTCAATTTCTTGTTGGATATAATATGGCTGATTACAACTCCTTGATTCACCATGAAGTGTTGTTTCTCCCAGTCATAACCAAATTAACTTGTTCACACTTTTGTAACACTTTCCTGAGATTTATAAGGCAACATGAAAATGAAGAGTCATAAATTAATAAGTTATCTATAAATACTTTCATTATGTCTTCAATGAAATATGAGAATATAGATATAATGCATATTTGATATGTGGTCGGTGCATTACATAAACCAAAATGTATTTTTCTATAAGCAAATGTACCATATGGGCATGTGAAGTAGTTTTATTTTATTAGCTGGATGTATAGGAATTTGAAGAAAACTAGAATATCAATCAAGATAAGAAAAGTTTTCGTGCTTATCTAACTTCTCCAATATCTAATCAATGAAGGGCAATAAGAAGTGGTCCTTCCATGTTTAACTTCATATAGTCCACACACATTCTCTAACCGGTGGTAGTTTTGGATGGAATCAATTCACCTTTGTCATTTTTCTCCTTTCTTGGGAACAAATTGGTAGGACTCGCCAATTTTCTATTTGAAATAGGTTAAATTAAGCTTGTATTGAGTAGTTTGAGAACTTTCTTTTTTACTACCTCTTTTAAAATTTGAATTTAACTTTCTTTCTCCTTCAATTGTTGGTTTGGAACTCTATTCTTGTATAATCCAGTGCATACGGAGGGAAGAGCTAATACCGGTTATATTATATATAGTGTAACCAATGATCTTCTTGTATTTTCTGACTACATCTATAGTTGAGCAGTTTGGTCACTTGATAAGGTTGAGCTTACAATAACAGGGAAAGTGAAATAGGAACCAAAGGATTTATATCTAAGAGTAAAGGATATGAATTTCATCTCTAAAGGACGAGCTTGCTTATTATCATAAAGGATGGTTGTGTCTGATTGACTTTTATCAAATTTACTCTTTTAGGTTGAATATTACATGTCAAGAGATGTGACTGATAATTAAAATTATAATCTTGTGTATCCTCTTTGTTTTCATCTAACAATTTCTGATGCACTTGAATTTTTGACTCACTAAACTCATCATGTACTAGTATTGGTTGAGTAGGATCTTGGAACTATATTACAATTGAAACTTTATGAGTGACTTCCTCAAAAAGGTCATAATCTTCATAGATATTTCCAAATGATGGATTTTTTAAAGCTTGTGCAAGATCACACACAATTTTGTCTTCACCAATTTGAAAACATAATTTACAATTTTTTGCATTTATCAAAGCATCAACAGTAGACAAAAAGATCCTTCCTAATATTAGAGGAGTATAACAGTCTTCTTCAATATCAAGAACCACAAAATCCATTAGGATGAAAAATTTACCAACTTGATTGCAACATCTTTTAATATTCCTCTTGGAGGCTTTAGTGACCTATCAACTAGTTGTCATATCATATTAGTGGGTTTAGACTCTCCAACATTTAGTGTATCACACATGGATGATCGTATGACACTAACACTTGCATTCAATTCACATAATGCTCTTTGTACTTGCAAATGACCACTTTCATAAGGGATAGAGAAACTTGTAGGATCTTTCAACTTAGGTGGTAATTTATTTAGAATAACAAAACCGATATTTTCTATAAGTCCTACAATTTCATTTATATTTATCCTTCTCTTTATAAATAGTATATCCTTCAAGAACTTGGCATATGTTGAAGAGCTTCAATGAAGGGAATATTAATTTAAATTAAATACTTCTACGGATCTAGAGAATTGTTGCACTTCTTGGGACTTTAAATCCTTTGGGGGAACGCCAATGCCCGCTGAAACGTAAACTTTTTATTTATCTTTAACTGAAGTTGATTAGATATCTTGAGGTGGTTTTGAAGTGGGTGCATATACTTGATTCTTTATGGACTTCTAAGTGTTGTTGATATGATGATTAATTTTATTATGTAGTTAGCGAATTCATTTCAACTGATTTTATTTCTAGAAGGTTCTTTTCTCTCCTTAGTGTTATTGCTTGTACTTGTTACTTTGGATTTGACTCAAGCTATCCAAGAAAGGTAGAAAGATATTTTTTGTAAATGAATTTGCTTGTATGACTATTTGATTCTCTAGTAGTTTATTTAGAGTAGTTGCTGAACAATTCTGTTGCTCACTTGCTTCATATATTATTCATGTTTCTTCATCATTTCTTGAATCATGTATTTTATCTTGGGCTTTGAAGATTTGGTCCTTACAACTTCATTTGAGATTGTTGAGGTGGCTTAGGCAAAATTCTAAGTTGTCAATTTGATTTTGGGTTGGAGCATTATGATAATTATTTCCTTTATATGAAAAGAACGAATGTTTCTACTTTTAGGAGTATGTGATTCAAATGGGGTTTATATGCTAAAGTTCATATTAAGTAAAATATTTTAGTTTAGACCTGCAAAAATTGTCTATATATACTTGTTTTTTTAACTTTAATCAATTATTCCTATAGTATTATCTCCTAGTTCATGTGTAATTGTGACTTAATGATAGTATGTCATGGCTTTTTCTAGATATGGAAAAATAAATTGACCGTCAATACTTTCGTGTTTACTTATATCTAAGTTTGTGTTCAAAATCTTCGTTTAGCTCGAACTCGATGCATGTAACAAACATATACTTATCCTTTTGAAATTAAACTTTATTCTCAATACATTTCAACCAAGATAACTTTTAACTCTACATTCTCTTGTTATAGACATGTTGTCTTGTTGGTATTTCAAGAAGGAGTAGAGTTTTGTTATGGGCATATTGGTTGGTTTTGCAATGAAATTAAGATTGTGAAAACAGTTGGGGTGATCTCAACTTTTGTAATTATTTTGTTATAAATATATCTCAAGCAATCGCAGTATGCAAAGCATTTGAAAGATTTTTCATGGCCTTTTTATATTTTATTATCAAGTTTATCTTGGCCAAAACAACTATTTTCAATTATTATTATTAAAATGATTTCTAAAAGTTATTGTCTAACTAGAAATCATGTTTATGTCTTATTTATAATATTTTTTGAAAGCTTAGATATTGCCTAACTTGTAATAAGTTTCTTCAAATAGAAAATAAGATGGGGTATTTACCTCCTTTATAGGTATGCTTAGACCAAAGCATATTTTTTTTCTAATATGTACAACATGAAGAATGCTATAAATTTTTAGCTAATATTGTTAGCTTTTCTAACTTTACCCAATCGCAAGTAGATAAACAATGAAGTATTTGATTGGAACATCACAACTTAAAATGATATACACTATACACTCAGCACATTATCCTTGGTAATACATCACCAAACATATGAGGAGGTAAAAAGATGTATACTATTTGACTTTTTTCAACATATGTCATTTTTTTGTGAAAGAACATCTTAATAAAATGTTCAACAATAAGTTAAGCAATGACAAAAGGTCATTCAAAATTGTTGAACTCATGATTGTCCCTTAGGGACATTTCAACACATAGTACTTGTAAACATGGGTCCGTTTTAGAAAACCAGGTTTATTTTCACTTCAAATAAATCTCATCCATATAAAATGCTCAAGATCATCATTTATCTAGGAAAGAAAATATGGCCAAAATTATAGCTATGTCCTATCAGATCTACTAATAAAACATTAGAGCCCAACTAATATTCAAAAAGTCATTTGACAACTATCATTTTGTTGAATTCAAATTTCAAAACTAAAGATAGTTTATGCTACTTAATACCATTCCAACAATGAAGTATAATATTCTCTTTTGTTTGAGTATTTGAATTACATATTCACATGCCACAACCTTATTGAACATATAACACGATTCTATGTTTGTCCATTACATCTTTGGGTTTCAAATGCTTTTTCATCATTAAGCAATCCTATTAGAAACGTATTGTGTCAATCTTTTGTGATTGATCCAATTAGAAAAAAAATCATAATATCAAGATTAATATTTAGCCTCTAGCGGAAGTAAATATATAGCCTTAATATATAAATTATTAATCATATAATTACAAAATAGAATATCTTGTACTCAAATACGGGCATCTCCATAACCACTTTCATTGGTTATTGTTTGTTCATGAGGTGTTTAACTTTGCCTTTTCTATGCATACACAAAACAAAATATCAAAGCAAAGGGTGTGAAAACCAAGAATATGACATCTCAAATTTTAATTCCTTCAATCTATAACATACAAGATTCTTAATAATTGAAGGAGATGAATCATTGCAATAAATTTATTTTAAAATATAACTTCATATTTCATATATTCCCTTAAAACCATGACACTAAGTGTAATAATTCATATATAAAAGAGGTGGCACATAGACCTTGTCATATTAGGACGTGAACTGTGTTGTACCCTAAAGATAAAGTCTTATAATTAAATTAAATTAGGAGATCGAATTTGATTTTATTTCAAATATATTTGAAACTCTATTCCACCTTATATAAACTTTAGATCGCAAAATTAATCCATAAGATACCATTATTTTTTTCAGCCATCACGAATTCTTGCTTTTTCCCCCTCTTTTTCTTCATTCTTTTTTCCTCTAGGTAACTAAGACAAATCAGGTTTTTTCGTCTTCCTAGTTTCTTCTTTTTCTTTTTAGCCTCATATTAAGGACACATGTAAAAGAAGTAACAAAGAGGCACAACGTGTTAGAAGAGTAGAATGGAGAAAATATTTTTCTATATGAATTTTGGTGAGTTTGTACATCTATATATAGTACATGAAAGGATCAGAAGAATAACCACCAATATCTATCTAATCTAACTAGAGAAGATAATCTAAACTAATCTAGATAACCACAGATCTAGAAAACATCAGATTCGGATAATATCAAATCTGAATAATATCAAATCTTTACAAATGATTAGATTCTCTAACACGCCCCCGCAAACTCA